>VZUI01034209.1:0-43748 GCA_013401135.1 Cettia cetti
CCTTCCCTTCCCTTCCCTTCCCTTCCCTTCCCTTCCCTTCCCTTCCCTTCCCTTCCCTTCCCTTCCCTTCCCCACAAATACAGCTCTCACAGCTACATGTGCTGCTCAAACAGCAGCTGGCAGCCAACCCTGGGGAGGTCTCAGGCAACATTTCCCTTCTTCTCTTTGCTTACCCCTTCATTCAACAGGTGTACTTATTAGATGACATATGACATACACAGTATGCAGCATTTCACCCTTTAGTCTTGGGAAGGTTTTATTAATTTCTGACTTGCTTCTGTCTGGATCAGCAGCCTTTTGTTTGATGTGGACTTGAAAGGCTGTACCCACAGCTTGCTGGACAATGAAGTTAGTCTTAAGGGATCTGTTTGAAAAATACGGTACGTAATGAATGAATTTAAGAATACATTTGTGACACTAAAATAAGCCTTGCAGGGAATATGTAAGACTGACAGATCACCATGAGAAAAGGCATAACAAAGAGTACCTCTAGCACAGCTACCTGGGTCTAGAGATCCCAGCCACGGTGTATATCCCAATGCTTCCCCTGGACAAGCCAGGGATGGCTGTGCATGTGCTGTTTAGTCTTCCATTTGCATATCTTAGCTCTCTGAGCTCCTCTACTGTGACAAAATTGTCATCTTGTGGTGTGAACACACACATGCCAAGCCCAGTGCTAATGGGCTGCTTGCCAAGGTGGCTGACAGACACTAGACTCATCACATGTACCTCAGTGAGCTGTACCACAGTCACTCTGTGCAATCCTGGCACTTGGTCTGCTGGAGGACTAAAAAGCCACCAAGACTTCCTGAATCTAAGAACATTAAACTGATGGCAGGGTCAGGAATCCTGAGAAGAGCACTTTCTCCATACAGCAGTGATGAGCTAAGAGATCAGGTCGTGTCTAGATCATCAGCTCACCTCTGTGAAACCATTCAAAAGTGGGTTTGGACCAGATTTAAGTACAAACTAAACATCTGTCTGAACAGCAAAGTTCGCCATCCCCAAGGCCAGTGTTCCCCTCCCCACAAATGAATCTTATTTGTGGGGGAAATGTACAAGCAAATCATTAATTTTGGAGTCTGTGGGTGGCCCCTGAGGTGAACTGGAGCTCTGAGTTTTACATAAGCACACCCCCACACAAACTCTGTCTTTGCTTCAGATCAGCACCAGCGAGCCCACGCACATCTTTCCCGGGGCCTTTGTGCAAGACCTTTATCCTTCTACCAATGGGGAAGCCAAAGCCCTGGGGTGAAAGACAAGTTGAAAGCTAAGATCTGAATGATTTGGCAGAAATTGGAGCTATTGCAAGATTTTCCAAGATGAGCCCACTGGGAGACTGGAGAGCTCATGATGATTTAATGGCTTAAAAGAGAATGGGGCTTAATTTAGACCATGTGCTGAGAGGAGCTGCTGAGCATGGAGGTAGAGTAAAGCAAACCCACCCTGACTACAGTGGCTTCGCTCTCCACATCTGGGTGGCTGAGAAATGGCATCTGTCTTCCTATAATCCTCTTTCTTTCAGTATTGAAGCACTGATCCAAGCCTTCTTTTTGTAGTCAGACCCTCATACATGTGCTGAGTTTTGGACCCTAGGGGTACCCAAGGAGTCCTCTGTGGGGCTGCAGCATTTGTGGTGCAAGCTGGGGGAAGGCAAACTTTGCACCGGCCCTGAGGCAGGCCAGGCATGCAGGGTCATCCAGCTCCTGTAGGTGATGCTCAGGAAAAGCAACTTAATCCTGCCAGACAGGGCTGCAAGCAGGGCTTTGGCCCCTGAGCTGCAGCAAAAGGAGCCTGTGGTGGGCTTGTTGAAGGTACACTCCAGTTCCATGGCTCTAGAGGGAAGGGCAATTATCTGGCTGTTACCTGCAAAGGCTGTGAGAACCCAGGAAGCAGAAAAGAGGAGGGAGAAAGGGAAAAGCAGACACAAACAGAAAAGTAGGAACAGACTAGTAGAAGAGGAGTTCTGAGGGGTGTGGGGCCTAGGCTTCTGCTCCTCCCTGATTTTGTTCCTATAGCTCCCCACGCTCCCCATCCTTGCTGCTGCTATGCCCGGCCATAGAAGAAGCAGAAAGAAACCATTGCATGACTCTGACCCAGAAATACCTTTTAACTACCTGAGATGGAAAAAAGTCTTCTGCTTTTTCAGCATAAGCATTGTGAATTTTATCAGTGATGCTTGGCCTGAAAGAGCTGCTGGCTCAGTTTTTCTGGATTTCAAAGTCCTCTTCTGAACCAGAACAAGTAGAAGAAGTTAGAGGGCTAACAGATCACAGCAAGGTCCCAAGCCTAGCCCAGAGGAATTGTTTGCAGGGTAAAACACAGCCTCAGAGAGTCACAATTCCTTTGTTCATACAGTTGAGAAATAAGACGTTTACTCATGTTAGTCTGCTCAGCCCTCAGCCCTGGCTATCACTAACCTCAGTACTGCTGAGGCATGGATTTTGATGGTGGTTTACTGCGCAAGTTGGAAGATCTCACAGCTCATAAACCATCTTCAGCATCCTTCTTAGGACATGACATTCACTTCTAGATAACAACGTGCTCTGCTTTGATTTAGGTTTTGCAAGCCTCTATAACAAGAAGCAGATCCATCTCACTGGCCTCAGGGCCAGCCAACAGCTGGTTAAGGGGACCGAGGCAACCCCGTGTCAGCCCCATTCACCATCAGCATGTGAGACAGACACACAATGCCTTCCAACAGAGGTGTCTAAATGAGGGGGGTGGACAATCTCTGAGGCAATCTACTCATCTTCTCTGTAACAAAACCCGTGGCAGCTACACCACTGACCACAGGGCAGGGTGGGACGATCCCCAAGCCTGCCTGCATGGCACAGCCTGGTTCCTTTCCATGCATGAGTGCTGCAGTTGGAGCAGGGTCACTGCTTACAAATGGTGCCTCCCACACACAGAACCATACGTGGAAAATACCGAAACATCACCCTGGGGGTCAGGGTGAGTCCTGTGGTGAGGATGTTACCTGTCCTGCAGTATCCTCAGGGGGCCAGAGCGTTATGAAAGGCAGGGGGGACAAAACCATGAAGGATAAGATTTGCAAGGATCCCAATTTAGAGAGTCGGTACCACAAGGTGCCAAAAAAGCTAGAGTACCCTTCTTATTGCTGTGTGGGGTGTCTGAGGCTGTCAGAGTGACTCCTGAGGACAGAGACCATGAGAATGGTGTCTATTGCTGCCTGGACACGTTTAACTTCTGACCTCTATCAGCTGTCAGATTAGAAGGGGTTTAGTCACATCAGTCTGAGCAGGAATTAAAGCCAAGCTCCAGGGGTGAAAGGGCAGAGCCTTAAAGGGATCACCTTAATTGACAGGGCCTCTTAATCCCCCTGTTCTTGTACATTAATCCAAATATCTCCAGTTCTTCTTCTTAACCTGTTTTCATAAAGCAAAGAGAATTATACTTAATATAACAAAGCTGGGTGTAGGAGTAAAACATGACCTTAGCCCTCCTGCAGAAGGGGTTTGAGGCTGTTGTGAATGCTGCTCTTTATCCTGGTCACTCCCCAGCCCTTCCCCAGCACTTTGAGGAGCTGGAAATGATCAGGCACCTCCTCCTTGTCCAGGCCGTGGCAGTGACACTGTGCAGGACAGGGCTGTTGTTTGATGTTCCATTTGCAGTTTACATTTATAATGGCAGCACCCTGATAACCCGGGTACTTGAAACAGGCCCAAGCAGAGAGGAGCTTAGAGCACACCACATCCATCACCTGACAAGCTTGGTTGGTGGGGCTGTGCTGCTCAGAACATCCCTCTCTACTGCAGAAGCCAGTATGCAGGACCTGGAGGCCCCTCAGCCTTCAGGGGGAGATGAAGGGGTGAACACAGTTAGAGGTGTCCTTTTGATTTGGAGAAGTGTTGGGATTGTTTCCTTAATGTGTGATGCACAGAGGATTTCAGGCTCTTTGACTATCACCCCAGGAACTTCTCAGGCTATCAGCTAAAAAATATTGCCTTTCCAAAGTTTGGATACTCACAAGGAATTATGGGCAGCAGACATTCACATAAAATAATTTTTTGAAGCAAAGCTGATGTGCAAAATGACTCCTTTTGCAACTTTTTTTACAGTGAATTGAGTGTTGATCTTCATCTCAGAAGGTGTAACTGAGGCCTCAAACACTAAATGCACTCTGTGGGTTGTAGGAAATGTAACTGATAGTACAGCATAGTTAATTTTCAGCTGTTAAACTAAGACATTAACAGTTAAACTAAGTTGTTAAACTATCAAGGACATGGGTTATGCCTTCGTGTGCCTTGATAGTGCAGCTATGCACTGTCACCAGGGGGTTTCAGTTCTACTGTCAGGTAAACAGGCAGAAAATAGAAGATTCAGCTCCTGAATCATGGGGAAGAGACAGAAATCCCATGTTTGGTTTACATGAGTGTCACAACTCTGACACTGACTGAATTTTAGGTGTTGGGGACAATTCCAGCGGTGCCAGCCTTCAGGACCACACCAGCTTTGGGTGGTTTCAGTGGTCATTGCTTCTCACTGCCAGGCAAAGCCAGCCTAATGGGAAAAAAAAATCTCTGATTGTGCTTCCTGCCATCCATGTGCATTGTGCTTTGTTAGCTACCCTGGCTTGTTCTGGCAGTGGGAAACTTACCCTGCAAACCAGGCTCCTTTCAAAATACATGTAAGGCATCTAGTTTTTGCTGGCATGGTGGTGAAAGCCACAGAAAATTGTGGAAAGAATGAAGTTTCCAGAGGCAAATTTATTTTGTCTTAGGCTCCTAAAACATCTTAGTTGAACTCTAAGTGGGCTGAGAATAAGTTCTATCAAAGGGAAGCAGTCTAAGAAACAGTTGTGGATAAAAGAAATATGAAAGCTATTCAAAAATAAGGAGGAAAAAAAAGCCTTTGAGTGGGCTGAAGGAAAACAAACACAGATCCCAAGAGAAAGAGGAGAGAAGAAAAACTCTAATGAAACAAAACGTAGCTGATGAAAACCTGGTCTTACAGAGGGCAATAATATTTTGCTGCTAACATCACTGGGCCAGGATTTTCTCCACATTTTCTAATCAGGGTGATGGGCTTTTCATTCCAAAGTTTTCTTCTGTCTTGTGATTCATCACATCTCCTGTCTGGACATGCTAGCACAGAACTCCCATTTAGTTTGGAAAATACTCTTTTAATGGAACTAATCACTCTTGGAAAAAAACTTAGTTTCAAATGACAGGAGGAGGAGAGGAAAAAGTTCATGACCTCAATCAAATTTTTGAATCCCATGAACACGCAAAAATATTTTGAAAAGTTCATAAAACCTCAATTTTCAGCAGATTTGCCCATCCAAGTTTAGGCTTGTCAGGCCAGAAGCCCCAATTCCTTCTCAGATCCTGCCCTGTGAACACAGTGACACCGATGCATTCTATGAAAAGCCTGGCCAAAATCAGAGCCCTGGAAGAGGAGCTATTTGGGCAGCTGAAGCAAGAGAAAGGAGAGCCAGTCCCTTTGAAGTTATCAGCCAGGGGAGGCGTTGGATAAGCCCAGGCCGTTTGTAATCACATGTCATGAGAGGACTGTCAAAGAAATCTCCCCACACTTGCCTTGTCACTGATGGTATCTCCGTGCAGATAAAAAAAGAGCAGCAGTAAAAGGGAAGTCGGAGCCATTATCTGCCCACACCTGGGCTGCGAAGGTGCTGCGCAGAGACAGCTCCCAGCGTGTCTGAGGGCACGGGAGGGGGAGGATGGGAGGATGCTGCTCTGCTGAGCTGCAGGGGACACTGTCCTGCAGCCCCAGGGAGCACAGCCCGTGCCATTGTGGTTGGATCTATTGTGGAGAATTTATATTCGCAGCCTTAACTTTCATCTCCTGTGAAAGCTGGGCTGAAAAGTTGTTTTCTTCCCAGATTATTGGGAAAATTTTATTGCACCTTTTTAGGGAGAATTTGCAGAATACTTTCACAAGGCTGCTCACTACTGCTCTCCCTGGCTTCCAGTGCTCTTTCATGGGAAGTAGCTTCACAAGCCACTGAACCAACCAAAGTCTCAGTTTTGGTGTCCTTTCCTTGTGCGTTTCCTGGAGTTGAATAACTTGAGTTTACATAGCAGCTTTTATTTTGTGGAGGTATTTCTAGGCTCTCTGTATCACATGCATTTAAATCAGGCTGCAGGAATGTGATGCCTTGAAGCGTCTTCTACTGCCAAAACCTAATAGGAACTGGTCATCAGGCTTGAAGAGACAGATGGATCAACAAACACATGAACAAACAGTGCTATCATACTTTGTTTTTCTTGGAAAGCAGAGCTAGAAAGTCCAGTAACCTATTCAGAGATCTGGGGTAATACCATGTATTACATCTGCAAGCCTCTTGGCCCTAGTCTGTGAGGCATGAGTTGTGCATGGGCATTGTAAGAGCCCGAGAACCCTGCAGCAACCTCAGATGTGCCCAGAGTCACTGCAACAGATGCATGCTTTGAAATGACCCTCGGAAATTTTGGCTATATCTCCATGGCCGTTTGAGACAACGGCATGAAGTACCCAGTGAGTGTCCAACCAAGGAACCTCTATATTACGACCTGGTAAATTCTAGTCCTTGAATGTTTTGGTGTGGGTTTTGGTTTTTTCTCTCAGCTGTGGGGAGACCCTAATGCTGCTGTCTTGGAAGTCCTCTGCAGACAGGAGAAGATCTGCTTGAAGCCGGGATTTAAGATTAAGCCAGTGCTGTCAAGTGCACCTTTTAGGGATTTTTTCTGTTTGGTCTTTGGGCTTAGTGCGGCTTTGTGCTGATGTCCTACCTACACGGAAACTCTGTGAGCAGATTTCTCTATGGGAACTTTGCTGAGTTTTTATTATCCTAAACTTCTTTGCTCCAAGAAATCCAGCATCATTTGAATTCTAGCCACCATGCACAGACCAAGGGGGTCCATAGGATTGCAGTGGTGTGAAAAGAGATCTTGACCCCTTCACTATATTTAACATAAAACTAATGCCACAGTGTGGCTGAAAATTCATGTGTATTAACCATCTTCCCATACTTATTAAACTACAGTAACTATCTCCCTGCCCTTCCCCCTCTTTCTAATAGCAGTATAAATAGTCCAAAGGTCTCTTGTCAACAGCTCCCAGACTTCTAGCTCTTTGATGGGCAAATGCACTTTGTTTTATTACTTGTATGGAATTCCTCAAAGAAGGGGACTTTGACCTTCTTAAATTCTTCCTAGAGATTAAATACCAAAACCAGCAGTCCACAAGGGAATTAATAGACAGCTTCAATACACACAGCAGGACCTTTGGAGGGGGTCAAGTTATTAACACACTGGGAAATGTAGATTGTATCTTCCAATGCAGGGTATATCTCACATTCTAAATCAGATAATGACAATGGGACACAGAGAGCTGCCTTTCTGAGATGAGTTCTGCAGCTCTCAGCAGATCTTCCAATTCTGGGTATTTTACCAGGGACACAAACTTTGCTGACTTCAGAAGTTAAAAGGAATGCATAACAAACTTCTCTTTTTTGGAAAAATTATGCCTTCCGTATTAACAGTGGGCCCATGTGACTTTATTTTGCATTAGACAAGGAATCTTACCTGGGGGCTTAATACTTATTCAACCTCCTACTGCCTCAAAACAGACAACCCTGCAAAAATATTTGGTTAATATTTACATATCTAAGGAAATTAATGTCAGGCATTGAAAACCCTTTAAAGGTATTTTTGGTGCAGTTTTGAACAATTGAAGCTTGCAGAAGCAAAATTTAAGCCTGATGAGAGCTAAGAGGTAATGGAAAACTCATTTCAGCTTTCTTGCTGTTCATATTTGCACTGGAAACATGATTTAAAATATTCACTTAAGGTAGATGAGCCAAGAAACAAGGATGGGTGATAGAATAAATAAAAGGTTTTAGATTAAGTCACCATTTCTGTAAAACCTTGATACTTGAAAATGTGAAAGTTTTAGCAGTTCTCCCGTGTTTCTGAACTGCTGTTCACCAGTCTGAGATTTTAAGTCTGAAATTATGAAGAAAAGAATAGCATCTTACAAACTCACCTTTTTGATCTTCACCTCCTTTTACTTTATGTATTTGGCCACTGCTGAACAACACAAGCTTTTGAAACAAAAACCCTACAGTAAGTGAAAATCATGAAAATAATAAATAGGCTGAAATATATTACTTGTTATGAAATATTCCTTTGGCATGAATTGCAATAAACAAACCAACAGCAGTAAACAAATCTTTACTACTCCCTCATTGCCAAAAATCTCACACTACTCAAGTTGACATGGAAAAAAGCATTAATGTTAGTGAGGGGTGAATTTCAGGAAGGCTGGGTTTGGTCTGGATAAGCATATCTGACATATGCAAGCCTTCAGGGACCCTATAAAAACAAGCTTTCTTGGGGTATTTCCTGCACTTCTGGTTAGGTTGGAAATGTCATGACAGCTGGCTTTGCCACAGGCCTTGGGCACTCCAGGTTGTGTTTCTGGACAGAAATCAGTGAAACAAAGGTGCTTGGAAAGAGAAGAAACCACAGAACAATGCTTGGAGCTTCTAGAACAATTTCAGCCAATGTGCTCAGTGTGCTCTTACATGCACTTGGACATGGCAGCTGTGTGGAAGATTGGCTCTTCTCCCTCTATACAAAAAAAAAAAAAAAAAAAAAAAAAGAAAAAAAAAGAAAAAAAAAAAAAAAAAAAGAAAAAAAAAGAAAAAAGAAAAAAAAAGGGGAATTAATGCTTGAAAAATGTTTTCTATCTCCTTTCTAGCTGCATGCAGGATGTACAGATATGCAGGCCAAGCCTTACTGCTCTAGCCTCTGGACATATTAAAAGTGTGAAGGCAAAGGCAGCCACAAATCCCTCATACATGCCCCCATTGCTGCATAACTTAACACCTCTTCCACCTTCTGCTCTCTCCCCATAAATTTGATCTACAAAATCCCATTAAACAATTTTAAAAATAAAATCCTGTCATATGGAAGTCAAATTTTAAAAGCACGTGATATTAGATATTTAAATCCTAATCTTAGTGGACTTTCTAGGAAAGGCAAAATACACTTTGGCTTTGTCCTGGTTATTAGGGCGTGTTATCATTTGTGCACCAATCTCATCTCATACAAACATTAAAATGTAGTGAAACTGTGAAAACCCTTGCCAAAAGAACTTCTGGGTGCTAAAATTGCGTGGGTTCCAAAAGGCGAATCAAGAGCACAAAAATCTAGCTCTGACAGCAAAAAAACTTGTATCATGGTCAAAAGCACCTTTGCTATCGACTGCTGGATATCAGTGGAGCATTCAGAGGCTCCGTCCATCCATCCTTGCTGGTTCTGTGTTCACCCTGTTCCCTGGGCACTCTGTGAGCACCAGGTTTTGCAGGAGAGCAGGGAAGAGATTTCACCATGGGAGATGGGTTGCTGCACTGAACCACTGCAGAAGAAAAGCCCCTTCTTTGCCTTTTCCACAAGAGCATCCGATTTGCCCTTCTTGTTATGTTATGTTTTATTGGTTTTAAGAGAATAAGCAGTGCTGTTAGACACAAATCTTTCGCCAATAAGATTTCTAGATATGCCCCAGATAGTTTATTGCTCCTGAATGAGCATCTCCAGCTGGAGACATGCTCTTTCCAAAACATATTCCAAGTAAGGGCCCCAAGCTGAAGCCTCCCTGCACTGTAAGCCTCACAGGGCAGTGCGCCAACCATGGATCATCAGCTGGGCTGTCACAAACATCTCATGGAACTACCTTCTTGGTAGTCTTGAAGAGGACTTGCTATCCCTTCAAGTGGCTGGAAATGGAGCCAGATTGGCTGTCTTCTGCTGTTTTCACAGACAATTCAGAGGGAAAAAAATATTTTTCCAAGGCAAACATTCATAGAAATACAGCTTCCCTTGAATATACGGAGATGATGAAATGCAGTGGGGAAAGGATACTTTTGGATTTCTTTTGTACTTCTTGTATTTCTTAATGGTTCCTCAAGCCAGCAGTTGGGCACTGCCCTTCCCATTGGAGATTTCTCTGTCATTTTATTCCCCTTTGGATTCCTTTGGCTGAAGGAATGAGGAATTTATGCTGTGCCTGCTTTGAAAAGTTATGCATTGAGCAGAGCTTTTGGTGTCAAACTTCCTCACAACTTTTGTGTCAGGAGCACTTGGGTGTGTTTGTCCTCTTTCCAGTGACAGGAGGGGTTAACCTGTCATGAATCTCAGAGGGGACAAGACACACCTTTTTCTGTCTCTGTGACTTGTAGCTGTACCTGTAAAACACAATGAAGTGTTAAAATACATGCCTGGTCTTTGATCCTGGGGCCAAATGTACCTCTGGTGTAACCTCAGTGTCTTTCCTAATGAAAGAAACTTTCATTTCCTTCAGGAGGCCACTGCAGGATTTGCTCACAGAGTGGGCAGTGCTTTTGGCTTCCAGCCTAATTCCTTAATATCCCCTGCTCCTCCAAACGTATCCTGGGAAAGAAAGGTATGACCAACCTGGGAGCACAGGGGCAGGAGGGAGGCAGCAAAGCAAATCTGTCTGCACAAAGCTCAAATGCCGTTGTCCTTCTCATAAAGAGCCAGTTTAGGTTTATGAACACAAAGGCCTTTGATGTTGTTTCTCAGCACATGGTGCCTTAAAGATAATAGATGGTTTCACAGGCTGAGCCCTCGGCTGGGGCTTGGCAGCAAATGCTGAGTGAGCCATGCTCCTGGCAGAGATCTCCTCAGTGTGTATAAGCTCTCCTGAGGACAGCCATGACAGCACTCCAACCTCTTCTAGCCATCTGGAAAGGGGGAGGTAGCTGCCTCCCTCACAGGGTCTTGCAGAGCTGTGCTGAGGTTTGCATGGTTCTTTAAGGATAACTTATTTACCAGCTAACATTTGCTAACTTGTTCCATCCCTGCGGGTAGAATTACGTGTGGGCAGCACAGGCAGCTCCAGCCTGATGTCAAACTTGTGGCAGGAGGAACTGCCTTCCCCTCAGCCCCTTGGCTCTGCTGCTCTGAAGCACACCTCTGGCCAGCCACTTGGCTCAGGGTTTCCGTGGGACTCGGCTGTGACTTGAATACAGCAAGGAGTTGTGACACTGCTTCTTCCTGTCAGCAGCTTCCCAGCTGTGAACAGTGGGTGTACATGAAACCTGCTAGGGGGATGCCATGCCAGCTCACTTCGGGGGCACAAGACCTGTCTTGGGGCACTGCACTCCCCCAGGCACACTCTGGAGTTTCCCTGTCCTTCTGCAGCTCATTTCCTTCTGGCATGGTGGGGATCTCTGCCATACACCCCACCTCCACCCTCCCTGACCCATGTCCAGGCATTTGTGTCCTCTCATGTTCCCTTCTGGCCCCTGGGAGCCACTAGCTGAGGAAGATAATAATTTTGGAGGCGCACTTGGTACAGCCAGTGAACAGGGTGCCAATCCCATGAGGGAGACCAACGTTTTTTAACAAGGAGAAGGCATAAATCCCTGGCTTTATGGAGCTTTAATCCTCTTACTGAGGTGCCAGTCTCCAGTGCTGCATCTCCAGTGCTCCTGCTCTGTGCAGTCACTGGGCCGTTTCCCTTGGAGGGAAGGGGGGAGCGTGTGAGTGTGTGAGCGTAAGTGTGTGTGAGTGTGGGTGAGTGTGAGTGTGTGAGTGTGTGTGAGTGTAAGTGTGGGTAAGTGTGTGAGTGTACGTGGCTCAGTGTGTGTGAGAGCGTGTGTGCGCCTCAAACCGTGTAACAGGAGCAGAATTCTAAGTGCCTCCTCAGGACATTGTCGCTGCAGACGGACACTTTGTTCATCCGTGCCGCGGAGCCATCAGGCCCTCCAAGTCCCGCTCCTCATCCCAACCCGAAGCGAGTCCCGTTTCAGTGGCGCTACCCCTCCCCACCCAGCACATAATGTTTCTATTGTGCCGATGCTGTTTTTCTGGGGAAGCGGCAGGGATTTAAATATCATAAAGGCAGAAGCTGGGCTTTGATATACTGTCACCAAAAGCTGAATACTGTAATTTTCAGCAATTTTCTCCGAAGTCCCCTTCCACCCCCGCCTCTCCCTCGGCCCCCTCCTCTGCCCAGGCCCCCTCCCGGTTGCTTTTTCCTGACAAGCCGCTCCGCTGCTTCTCCCGCACAATCCTCACTTGGCAAATTAATGTGCTGCTGCTGATGTGAGACAGTGGGTTACTGTGAACGCAGGCTCTCTCGTCTCCTCCCGCTATTACACCCTGGCAACATCAAAGGCCCAGTCATCCCGTTCCCATCTTCCCGTGGGTCCGCAGGGCCTGACTCAATCACTCGGTTCAAAAGTGCAGGCTGGCTAGGACAGGGACAGGGACAGGGACAGGGACAGGGACAGGGACAGGGACAGGGACAGGGACAGGGACAGCCCCTGCCCCACGGTCGCCATCGATGCACCCATGGACAGCACAGTGCATCTTCTTCCCCTTCTCCTGCATGCATTAATTGCTGAATTGGGAGGGTAATCCACCTTCTCTCACTTCACTCCTTTTAATTTCAATCTGAGGGAAATTTCTGTAGAAAGTCTTTTTCCTTCTTTTTTTCTCCCACTAGATAACTATTTAATTTTTCATGATCCTCCCTCCCGGAATCTTGGAGTTCCCTGGTGGTAACTACACTTTTTGTTTTAGCCAGTAACAAGATACTGTTCTGAAAAATAATTCTGATTACTCTGTGACATTAGACTTGAATTCATACATGCTCTTTCTGTGGCAGAGAGAGATCTCTGTGATTTCTCCCTTCATAACAATAAATCTTGCATATGTGTGAAGGAAAGGTAAAGGGGGAAAGAGCTGAAGATCTGCCTGTTATTAGCCTGTCTCCTGTTCTCAAAAATGTGTTGTACGGGTGAGAAATGTTTCTCTATTGTAACTTTTGTAGTGCCCTGAGTAGTGTGTGGTGAGATGAGGAAAGCAGCTGTCATAGGTGTGGTGGTACCACCCCAGCTGCAGAGCTCTCTCACAGGACAAGGCTTGGTCCCTGGGACACAAACCTCCATATCCCCTCCCAGACTTTGGCTTCTCTGTAAGCAAGGTGCCCAGAACCCCTGGCCATGCTAGGCTGCAAGGGAAAGGCAGCTCCTTCCAAAACTGGAATGCCTTCTGTTTGCAAGTCTCCATAAACAGCTCTCATACCACATCCATAGGTCCCCTCCCCAAACAAGAGTCAGGGAGAAGCACAGAGGGTCTGAATATTCGTCATGTCATTCCCTGCCTGAATCCTTTGTGACAAGGAGCAGTAAATATTTCTCTTCTGCTCAGCTGCAAAGGACCCAGGAGTCTGTTGGATGTGGTGGCAGTCCTTGCTGTCCACACAGGGGCTGGCCACCCTTCAGAACCAGCAATACACACCCAGGGAAGCTTCCCTGAGAAAAAGCAGAGGTCCACCCCTGTGGCTATGAAGACCCCTGCTACCATGGAGGCAGCATCCCAAGCTGTTCCCACCAAAGGAATCATATTGCAGCAAATCTGTTTCTGTTCCCCTGGTGCTGTGTTTCATTGTACTTAGGCAGTGGCTCAGTTTTTCTCTCTTCCACTGCTGGAAGAACTTGAGAGTTCTGGCCTCAGTCCCAAGGACTACAGTAGCTCTTCCTCCCGGGAGAAAGTGGGACAATCTAAGGATACAGAGTAGCTTACAGCAAGAGAGGATTGTGTTTCACCCTGTGGGATATTAACTGGTTTAGGGATTTTATTCACCTGAGCTGCCCCAGCAGCTCCCAGAAGAGACCAGACATCCACATCTTCTGCTTCACATTAAGCCTCAAGAGAACACAGATAAAATAACAGAAGGAAGACAAATGTTCCAGCAGCCAGGGCAGTTTGCTGTGTGGAGCTGGGCTCATCCTTGCACTGTACTCAGAATACAGACAGCCTTGGTTCCATCTAACCCCTGCTCTCCAGTTCTTTCCCTGCAATAGAGTTGAAGCAAGTACACACTAGCTGAGGTTACATGGTTGTCGCCTTATTTTCCAGCCTTCAGCCTTGGAGTCAGAAATTTCATGTAAACAAAGTAATGTTTACAGAACTGTTATCATGTTTTTGGATTCCTTTCTGTGAAAGGAATCTTGATGGACACTTTCTAAGACCAGTGGAGTTGAAGAGGTTGAACCTCAGTCCTCCAATCTGGTCTTCTTTTTAGAAATCTATATAAGTTGTAAAAAAATTAAACTTTCTCTTTTCCCGCTTCGACTCCGTGGTTATCACTGCGTCTCCCTGGGGACAGCATTGCCCAACACATGGTGTCTATGTTTGCTCAGATTTCTTCCTAGTTGTCCAGGGTTTGCAGAATTTACAGTATTGTAGCTTTATCAGGGTAGAACTTCAGCGTGTGCCAAAGTGTTTGTGATTCCATAAAGGAACAGACTATTCCATTAACTACCTGTCTGAGTATATTTTCATCTAAGGCAGGCCCTACAAAGTTTAGCAGTCTCCTATGGGATTTTGGAGCACGTTACTGGAGGATCTGTTAAAATGTAAAAGTTTGCCAAGGTTACAGTTGAATTAAAACAGCTCTGAAGTTCCCAACTATGCCCCTCCCATTACCTCAACAGGGTTTAAGTACATTAAAGAAGCAAGGAGAATGACAAGCCCATACAGCATAGTAGTGTCAGTTGCTGGTATTAAGACACTGAATTTCATCCTAAATGTTTCAATTTGACTCAGTAATTGAGACCAAGTCCTTGGATCTCAGTGACTAAAAATCTTGCTTGGGGCATTCCTGTTGTGCTTTTTTTCCACATAATGACATCGTTGCATGTAATGAGATGTTAGCAGCTCATTTACTGCTTTACATCCTCAATCTGTCATGGAGGAGAAAATTGCAATTTCTTTACTTATGCACTCATTAGTGTAAATGTAAGTTAGTCATGGCAAATTTTGAGAAGTCCAAACTTCAGAAACTATGGTAAGAATGATGAAGACTCAAAGGTATGTTTGGAGGGAATTACCTATTTTTGGAGACCTTGGCCTCAGATTCAATTAATTTCGTGCCAGACGTACACCTCTCACAATCCTGTGGCGTGGTTGTTTTGAAGGACACGGCATGCTGAATAGGAAACTGATTAAGCCAGTCAGAGCACCGTGAGGTTCAAACACTTATGAAAACCTTCTTTTCTGTAACTTGTAGGAAAAAATTCAGAGTAGAATCAAAGAGGTAATTTTGGGGGACAAAAACTAAGCAATAGCCAGGAGCAGCTCTTTGCCTGGAGGTAAGGACATTCACTCTTGAATTTGCAAGTATTCTTCTTGCCAATTTGTGCTACTGACAGTATTTTTCCTGATAGACTGACCCTAGAGTTCAGTAGGATTTAGCCACCCACATGCAGGCAGTTAAATGTAGTCTGAACACTAGATATGTAAATTCTTATTACAGGCAATGGAGAATCAGCCAACGTGGCCAAGAGAGTTCGGGTCAGTTGCCTAAATATGACCAGCTAGTGCCATCAGACATGACTGAGGGTATGGAGGTGTCTGCATTCCCTGGGTGGTACATGCAGGACCTGTGGAGACCATTCTGACAAGACCTGCAGCTGGACATCACACCCTGAAACCACATCAGGAAACTTCCTTGTCTCCACTGTCTCTCAGTGTCTGTGTTTATGCACTAAATTGACTACAAGGAGCTCTGTGCATCCTACAGCTGACAGACAAGAGGTACCTACTTAAGCTGAGCTGAACCCCACTCTGAATGTTTAACTCTGCCTAAAATACACTGAAAAAAGCTTAAGACTGTCACTAATGACCCCACTGTTTGCCTCCTGCTCCCTCAGCTACCTCTCCTTGAGAGGCAGGCATTGTGCCCCATTACAGCATCCTAGATCTTAAGGCCAAAGAGGTGGTTGTATGAGCACTTGGATTTTGAGAGGGATATAACATAAACCAGTTCATTTCAGTCTTCTTAAGAACAAGATTTTCAGCATGTTGAACCTGTAGTGGGAGGTGTGCCTTGAGCCTGCTTGATGCTGGTGGATGAAGCCACTCCTGAAAATCTCTTCCAATGCTCTTGTAACCCCTCCAAGGCAGAGCTTTTTGGGAGCTGTTTGGTCATGGCTCATATGCTGATGTGCACCCTGGTGAGGAGTCTGGCCCTCAGATGAGAGCTGAGGACATGAAGAATCTGAATGGTAGGTCCAAACAGCAACACTACAAGGGGACAAACCAAACACAAGTTTTTGTCTTGACAATACTGAAATAATTTGCACTGGCAAGGTCAGAAAAATGTACTTTACACAGATATTTACCAGAACTTTTTATTTCTTTGGCTATTTAAAGCTTTGTGCTCTGAAGGAAAACACACAGTCAATTATTGTTTCTCAGGGTCAGAGTCTGAGCTACTGCTGCCTGCTGAGCAGCAGCCCAAGTAGTATCTACAGTCAAGGGAACAAGGGAATGTTTTTGCTCTCATGTTTTTCTCTCTCTTATGTTACACTACTCCTTGTCAGCTCTGCATTGGTGAGTACAGAGTACCTCCTGGCCATGACATCACGCCACAGAAAACAAACTAATGAGGCAAAGGAAACGAGGTTCACTTTTCTGCAGGCAGGCTGGCTCCAATCACCTGGTTGTAGTTAAAACAGATCACACGGAGCTGTTCTACTTTGTAAGAGATGAATTTCATTCTCTTTTACTGGATGTTTATCTGATATCTTGTAAAAACGGTTGTCCATTTCTCCTGCCTTTAGAACTTTTGCTTTTATGAAATTCTAAATCTACAACTCCAACCCTTCAGCAAAACCAGGTCACTTCATCAAATGAATCCTGTGACTTTGATTATGTAGGGGCTTTCATTAAAAGGGTCCAAAGTAAAGCAGACAAGGAAATGTCTTAGTGATTTGCAGCAATGCATTGAAAAACAAAAGGAAATGGATGGCAGAGATAAGGAAAATAAAATAGCCACAATTTTTAATAATGGAAATAGAATTCCCCCTGAGGGTTTGTGTTAAAGTGCTCTTTAGTAGAACAAAAGCAAAACTCATAGTAGTGTAACTTAAAATATTGCCAACTTGGAGCAGCACAATGAAATTTCTAATAGCCAGAAAATGCTGACATGAAGGCATTACCAGAACATTTTAACCTCTATAAAATAGTGCTTCCAACAAGCAATTGGCTGTTATGGATTCAAACATAAAACTGAAAATGCTGTGTCCACTGCTGCTAGGACATGTGCTGCAACAACATCACATTTTGCCCTTTGCTGTGCTATTTTAATTGTGGACTTCAATTATGGCACAAACATTCTGATTTTTTTCTTCTTTGTCCACATTATATTTGACTGTTTTAAAGAACAAAACTGTCTGTGGATTATGTGAATGAGGCAAGTTTTGTCTTCCCTGGGGCTGTTACTTAACTAGTACCAGTGTGCACTGCAAGGTCAGTATGTTTACAGAGGGATCTGGTTAGAATGTGATACCAGCATAGACTGTACAGATGAGAGCAAAAAACTATCCAGGTTTTCTGACAAGCTCACCCATAAATTCTGTTTACTGTTGTCCACATGGATTTTCTTGTAGCCTATCATTAAGCGGTTCAGAGAATGAGGTTGGTGCTTGGGATTTTGAATATTTTTTGTGGTTTGGACATTCTTGTAAAAGCGTGTTTGATTGTTATTCCATTTACAAACTCTTTTATGAAAATGATCCAAACAACCACCACAGAGTTGCTGCCTTATGTGAAATCCAGATAAACTATACAGCAATGCTGCTTATAAGTTGAATTCCTTTGTCTTAAAGGTTAGAGCAGATCCCAGGACATGGTAGATCTCATGTGGTTATTTTCTTTAATTCCTTATACCAAGCACAGTACAACCCCCCTCCCCTCTCTGCTCCCAAATGCTGTGTTACTGCTAGTTTTTCAATATAATCTATTTTCTTGTAGCATTGCCAAAAGAACTGATTATACTTTTAACAATTATAAAAGTCTATTTTACCACTCTCCCATTTGAAAGATGCTGAGGGGATTTTGTTCAAAGTTTCCACAAAGATTATTCCTCTAGCTGGGAACAGCATGGATGACATCAGCCCAGAACAGTTTGAAAAGAGCAGCCTGTGGAAAGAAGGAGTTTGGGATAAAAAGTGCCCCATGGCCTTGAGGGAGAAATTAATTTTGCACAAATCTGAAGTAATGCTCCTGATTTGGTTTGCAGCACCCCCAGTTGCACTAGCCTGGGGGGGGGTCTCAGCAGAAGGCAGCCAGGACATGGTCCAGCCAAGTGAGAATCAGCCCCTGGGGCAGGAGAGAGGGATGGGCTGCAAGACAGGGCTGATGATCCTTGCAGCAAGCACAGCTCCTGCCCCACTGCCGCAGCAGGAGAGTCATGAGCAAACACACTGAGTGTCCTGGGAAACTGTGAAAGGATTCATAGACATCAGGCCAAGAAGAGTCCATTAGATCATCTTTTCCTCACTGGAGGCCAAATGTGGCTGTCAAATACCTTTTAAGAGCCACATGGTGGCACACCCCTTTCTATTAGAAAGCCTATGTTTTCAGCAAGGCACTGATACCCAGGAAAAGGAGGCCAGGTTCAATGGCTTTTGCAGTAAACCCACACTCACCCACTATCTAATAACCTTGGAAATCTGATTAGAATGTCTGGGATCTAAAACATGAAGGATACTTCCCACTGCCATGCAAGTTGGATAAAAAAACTGAACCATGGGGCCCTTGAGACTTCCCTCATTCCAGCTGTTAGGTGAAGACAGGACATGCATCAGGTACTGGGGACAATAAGCTGTAGAGCAGAGCTGGTGATGGCAAGCTGTCTCATCCAGAATGGCATGGTGGATATTGCAAAGTCAGTCCAAGGCAGGGTAAAATCTGATCCTAGTCCACATGAGGGGGAACAATTTGCCATTGACAACCCCTGACTGCAGGGTTTCACCCATGTCCATTTTGGCAGACCCCCAAGAGTTGGCTTCCACCATTGCAGACCCAGAAAAGCATCTGGACACTGTTCAAAGATGTTAGGAGCTGGAGAAGCCACCCTTTCTTCTGCTTGTTTATTCTGGTTGTTAATCTCCTGTCACTGATTAAAAGTTTGTAACTTATTTCTCAGCTGAATTTGCATGGAGTTAATCCTAAGCTTTTGGTTCTTGATATGCTTTTCTCCCCTGCAATAAAGAGCTCTGCTGTGCCTAGAATTTCTGCACATGATGGAATTTGTGCTTTGTAATAACATCATTTCTTGATCTTTTTGATCAGGCCACCAGGGTGAAGTCCCAGTCCCAGAGAGATATCTCAGGGAAGCAGTGCTGAACAGAAATGCTAGTTTTTGCTAGACTGGCTCCAACCACAGCTGAGTGCGTGGGACCAGGTTACCCCGGTTAACATTACAGATACAGGAGCACAGGTTGTGAATATGGGTGATGATCTGGAGATCAAACTCTTTGAAAGGATTAAACAGATTCCCCAGTCTCTGTAATGATTTATTTTTTTTCAGTGACAGTGGTCAAACTGTGAAACTTTGTGCTTTTTCAGTATTTCCCCTTCTTGTGAATTACACAGGTGTTTCTTTACTGCATCTTCTGCTTTATTCATCCTTCTTCATCCTTATGAAAATACAACAATATTTACTGTCTTATCCTGGTTTAGATTAAATTACAATGAAACTGCCAGACTTTCCCTCGGGATCTGTGTATAAACAATTGTGTTTCTTTATGTAAGCTCCAGGATCAGTATCTGTAGCAGCAGGACTCCAGCAGGCAGGGAGCACAGCCTGGAGAGGAGCTGCTCCACAGCTGATGGCAAGTACCTGACCCTGGCCTGCGCACACAGGGGGCCAGTGATGGTGGGTGTGTGTCTGGGTGTGTAAAAGAGGGATGCAGGGAGCCCAGGAGCAGATGCAGAGAAGGGACAGGCTGGCAACTGGCATTCTAGACCACACAGAGTGACTTTGACAAAAGGAACAATTTGGGAGGCCACCATAAGAAATTTCATTTTGAATTAGAAGAAAATAATAATTGTCCCTGGTAGCATGAGCCATCCTGTGCCCAATGCACTCTCTGTAAGTCTGTAAAGAAAGGGTATTGCACTGAGGAAATAAATAGAATAATTTTCAGTTTCTTCTTCTAATAAGTATAATCTGCAGGATCCAAAAATCTGGCTACATGCTCAGGTTGGAAAAAGGTATTGGCATTTTGGAATTAGCAAACTAAACTAAAAAACTGAGTTTTCAATGGTACCTTTGGTGGGGATTGGTGCTCTGGAGTATTCCCTTGCATTCAGTGTGCAGATGGATCTGGCATCCCAGCTTTGTTCATTGGAGTTGGGAGTGTGGGGCTGGAGGTCATGGAGCAGAGGACCACCTCTTCTCTTTTACCTTAGGATGTCATACCAACACTTTTAAATCCCTGTAGCAGATACACAGATAATTCAGTCTCAAACAGCTTTTCAGAAAATTTCAGCTACACTGAAAGGATGGCAGGCTGGACACACAGCTGGGTTTTGGAATGGTACCTAAGACTGATTCCAGCAGCTCCAGCTACTTTGCTCCCAGCCCCAGCATCAGCTGGCAGCTCTGGACACAAACAGCCCTGCTCCCAGTCTGATGGCTCCCAAGCTCTCATGGACCACAAGCCAGACATCAGCCAAGTGACCATTCCTGTTCTAGCAGCAATTTCTTCACATTGGCTGAACCCCTTGTGTCACTTACCCTCCTAGCAGCTAAAAATAGTAATTGCAGCATCAATTAATTTATTTTTGCCTTTCTTTTGCCTGTGAGAATGAATGAATTCATTTTTTAAGGTGGGGTAGTGGAAAGGTGATCAATGCTGTTGCATAGCAGCAGTAACTTTAAAACATCCCAGAAGAATCCTTTCTTTCTCTCTTTCTTTCCTTTGTGACCGGAAAAAAAATGTTAAAAAAAGTCTCCTAATTTAATTGTAGCTTGAGATTTCTGCCAAGTGTATGTTTATGTCCAGTTTGAAAGATTGGGCAAATAATGGAAGTGTTGAAATTTTCTCAAGGAGTCCAGAGCTGTTTGATGACATACACTACAAGGTCAGTCCTGTTTGCTGTTAAAATCAGTGGTAACACTGCCTTTAAATTCATGGGGAAGCAGGATCAGGCCCTCTATTTAACTTGTATCTGTCTTGGTAGGAGGTTTCTTGTTCCTCTAAAATGTGCCTATAGATGATCTCATCACCCCTGTTGCCCATGTGTGCTGGCAAGGTGCTCAAGCACTTACAGTGCTCAGACATGACAGTGTGACAGATCACCTGCAGTCCTCGTGTCACCAGAGGGGCTGCAGGCTAGGGTATAGTGCTTTTTCATAAACATTATCAAATTTCCTCTGCAACTCTGCCATGTAGAAATAAATGGAAAAAACTGCTTACATCAGGAAACAAAGGAAACATACTTTATGCCTTCCTTGGGATTTCGGATGGATGTGGCTGAAAGGAAGTTCTTTACTCTGTTTCCAAATAAAAATTAAACTGGACACGTAGGTTTCTGCCCTAAGTGAAAGGGAATAGACAGGCTCTCTGTCACATCTTATACAAGGCAACTGCCCTGTGTACTCAGAGCTCTGCTGTGAGTCAACTGCATATTTTTCTGAAGAAGTTACCAGAGCTTTTATGGGATGTGGCTAATCACATCTAGAAGTGAACACAGCTCCCCTTGTGTTTCCATACCTGCTGCAGGACTCCAGCTACCATTCAACTATTTGAGATGTCCACAATCACCAGAATGCACACAAAATATGCAACTAACTCACAGATCAAAATTTTGGACTTAATTCCTGGTATTGTACAGAAATTGCCTCAGATTTTCCTTAGAAAAGGAACAAATAGAATCTTCCAAAGATTAAAGTATATTTTCTGTTAGGAACTGACATTTTAATCTGAATGAAATGTTTTTGGTGAAGATTCAAAATGTCTGCTCTTGGCTTACATCTCTACACCTAGTCTTGGATTTCAAAGGTCGGCAGTGTTAGAAGGTAAGATTTTGATTCAAACCCCATCTACTGACAACAAATATGTTGCTCTGATTTTTTTCTCTTCTTTCCTTTTAAACTCAAGAACAGCCACTACAGCATGATCAAAAAATACTCCTTTGTAATTTTGTACATTCCCAAGCATTCAAAGAAAACAACAGACAGAGCTAATACTCATCTGTGGTGACAGCCACTTCCACTACCCTTTCTCTCTTTAACCCTCTCTGTCCCTGCCTAGAATCCTCTCAGCTGTGAGTTGCAGACATTTCCACACCAAACATTTTCTTCTATGGCACTGTGGCACTTTCATGGAGGAGAAAAAATTTGTGTTTGTGAGCACCCTCAACTCCCACAGGGACAGCTTACACTATCAAGGAGATATAAGAAGTTTTACCTGGCAAGATTCTGGGCTGTGTTTTGTTGTGTTTTTATTACACATACATAAATATGAGGTATTGGGAAGCTTGCAGATTTTAATCAGTTTTTGAGGTCTTCTCTCATTCAGTGTCTTTGAAAAACCAAGATAAATCACCTGTATCCAAGGGCATTGCTATCTACCCAGCTCTTGACCCTCGCCCCTGTGCCCCATTCCAACACACACAAAAGAGACCCTGGGGAAAATCTGTTGAAGCTGAACCCTAAATCACATGTGGAAATGGAAAATCAAGTCCATTAAAAAAACCCCAAACTGTATCGTTAGAGTTATTTTAGACCTAGTGGAATGCATTGGGTTTGCAAACACTGACTGAGAAGCACTGTGCAGGGAGGGGGAAGCAGAGGCAGCCACTGCCAGCACAGCAGAGCCAGGACTTTCTCACAGGTCTCCCTTGCAGTGCACTGTCCGGCCTTTCCTGAGGACAGAAGAAGCAAAGGGACTCTATTCAGGTACTAGGCTGATATAATTCACACCCATTACAAACAGGCTGTTTTTCATAGGGGCCCAGTGTCACTAGTCCTGGAGAAGGACTTGCAGACCCTCCAACACTTCCTGAGCATCAGTGACAGCAGTCGTGTCCCTTGACACCACCTGAGCCCTCTCTAATTTCTGGCCAGGAAGAATGAATTGAAATGACAGTCCTGCCACTGCAAGGGTGCTGCTTTGCTGGGACAGCATTGCTGAGCAGTGTGCTGAGTGTGCAGAGGACTGAGCAGTGCTCACCATGGGGGCCCTGAGCCCGCTGGCCACGTGTGCTGACAAAGTATTTACCTCAGCTCAGCACAGCAACCAGGCTGCTCTTTACAGCAAGCCAGGCTCCAGCAGCCCTGCCACAGGACACAAGCCCCATGATGAGTCCAACTGCAAAGGTGGGGAGGGAGAATCTGGAGACAGAATCTTGTCCCTCAGGTTGGAAAATGTTCAGGTTTCAGTGGATAATGCCACTGTTCTAGTACAAAACACCTCAGGACTTCAGACAACCACCTGTTTATATGATCATTGGAATTGTCTTCTCACCCCATTTCCACTTTCTCAGCTTGTTGGTTACTGTGCCTTCACTGTCTTCCTAGGTTACAGCAGCCCAGAGTCCCAGGAATGGTTCAGGTCTGAAACAACCAAGTCCTGTTATGTAGATTAATCAGGTTGTTTCATTTATTAATGGTGTCAGAGGTTCTGGGAGGAATTGCTCCCATGCAAGGTGCTTCTAGCTAAGACAAGAAACTGCAAAAAAGTTTGGAAAGGAGTTCTTTGAAGGACTTTGAAAGCCTAAGACAGAGAGAAATCTTCAAGGGCTAGCTACTAGCTGATGTGCTGTTTACTGGACATTTGTTTTTTACCTGAGATATCTCTATGTAACCGTTTTTCTATCTTCCTCCCTAGTCTCTCCTGTGAGATGTTTTGCAAAGACTGAAGGAGTGAAAGTTGGTCTGCTCATTTCCAGCCATTTGCAAAGCCTTGCAGCTGCAGTTCCTCCCCTCCAGGGTGGCTGTGCTGCCTTTGTGTGACAGCCCAGCAAAGGGCAGCCATGCCCCCGCAGGAACACACGTGGGCCTGCCAAAGGAACCATCTCTGAAGCCTCTCACAGGCATTCAGTCCTTGTAGGTATCTCACAATTCTTTTGACACAAGTAATGTCTTCAGTTGTGTTACTCAACAGCAGATCTACATGGAGAGAAGCGCAGCCCACGAGCATGACACCAGCCTGGAACAGAATTCGCTCAAGCAGCACCAGACATTGTTGTGGGACTGGATGCTGCTCATTCTCCCCACTGCAAGGCTGCCTTCAGCTTCATGTACTTTAATGCTGCCAGGCAGGCACCCTCATCTGCTTCTGCATGGCCAGCAACAACCATAGATGAATGTTTTCTTGCAAATGCTGGTGTCCTTGCCTCTGTAATCACACATGAGAGAGATGGAAGGAGGGGAGAAAGTGGGAGGCAGACCCACCTCTGCTTTTGGTATTTCAATCCCTTCCTGCATGTTCTGCTGTGGGGAAAAAAGAAAAAAAAAAGAAAAAAAAAAAAAAAAGTGAAGATTTTTCTGTCTATCCAGAAAAGGAGGGTTTGGTCAAAACACAAATGAGAGGTCCATTGCTAGCACCCGCCCCCCCCCCCCCCCCCCTCCACCCCCCCCCAAGACATTCAGTATTCTCTTATAGCAGGATGTCTGCAGGTCAGACACAACAAAACCTTTCCCAAGCCTGCCTGGGAGCTCCACACTGATAGCACACCCCAAGCCAAGAGCTGGATGTGCTTGGCAGTAGTATAGCCTCGAGTGATCACTTTCCCAACTACTAACCCCACAACCAGCAGGATGCATTTATCTCATCCAGCCCCACATCAAAACCCACCCAAATCAGGACTGCTTGTCTTCCACCCACAGTCAAAACATCCAGAAAGGCCTGGTATCCCAGGAGAGGAAAGTATGGATATGGGGCAAGGGAAAGCAGCTGGCCTAGAGGTTCAAGGTGAAATTCTGGAGAACGTTTGTGGGCAGTGATGGTGCCTGGAAGTGTCTCTGGCAATGGCCATGATGTCTCACTCCTCAGCCACAGGAGTCAGTGGGGCTACCCTAACCCTTCATGGACCGAAAGAAGAAGTGGACCCAGCCATCCACCACTCCCACTTTTTTGTGGGCACAGACATTGAGCTGCCCAGGTTGGACCCTGAATGCCTCCCACAACCAGGAGGTGAAGCTAGGCAGAGTGGAAGGGCTTGGGCTGTGGCCTTTGCTGCTGGGGCTGGCTCTAGAGGAGCAAGGCTGTGGTACCCCTGCAAGGCAGGGAGAGGTGCTGTGGTACCCCTGCAAGCCATCCTGCAGCAGTTATCTGAAGGACTGTGGTCATACAGCCAGAACACCACAACTGGCTGCTGAGCTGGAAGCCGCCATACCCGGCATTGCCATCTGCCACAATGCTCTGAGCTGTCTTCTTGGCAGTGCTCTCTTAAAGGGCTGTGCAGAGCCCTAGACAGGAGCAGAAGGAACTCAGACTGTGCCACAGCTGCCATAAATGGGGACAACTTTGGCCTGTAAGGAGAGGGTGTGGGCAGATGGGCCCCTGTACCTTCCAGCCTCTCTTCCTGGAGCACGCGAGCCAGCTCACACCGACTGAGCTCCTTTGGCAGCAGCAGCAGCAGGAGAGACTCCATTCCGGCAGAGCTGCTGATCCCCACGCTCTGGGATCCCAAGGCAAAAGGTAGAACAAGGTGTAAGAAGTCAGTAAAGCAGAGTCAGACATCCAGGGCCAGCTCTCCAGCAGGGAGTGACACAGCTGGCTCTGGTGACCCCGGGGTGCTCCTGCAGTCTGTCGGGGTGTGCACAGAGGCACGCACGTACACAGGGCTGTGCTGTACAGCCTGGGCCACAAACAGGTTTTGTCAGTGCAGATGTAGAAAGCACAGAGCTTCAGGCACTGCCATTTGCCAGCTTTCTGATATCAGTAGTGAGAGGTCAGGGGTTCCATGGGAACTGGAAAGCTGACAGATGTGACCCACTAAGGGAAGGGCTACGTGCTCTAGCTGCTCAGACGTCTTGGCCTCTTCCCCTGGTGCTGGTCAGTCTTTGAGCAGAACCCATGACATGCACTGAACCTGATGCTGTTGGGAAGCCACACCTAAACTCACTAACCCTTAGCCCTTTGCCTTTTACACAATCACCTGCACACAGTGAGTCACACCCTACATATCCAGGAGGTTTGTCCGGGAAAAGGCTTCAAATCGGCACCTTAAAAAACAGAGCTAAAATAGGGGGATATTTTATATCTTATGTTCATATTATAGGATATTTACAGAGGCAAATATTACTTTCTCACTTAGAATAATATCAGAACAGTTTCCCATGAACAAAACTCAAGTAAATTTGTGTTCAAAATGTTTTTAATTTCTCCATGAACAAGTGTCAAACCAAGAACTATCACACAGATCAGTTGATGAGCAGACACAAGAGATTAATTACACATTGGTACTGGATTAGGTGTTGTAAAGACAATTAGCAAGAATGTCAAGGGAATAAAAAGAAGTAGGAACACGCCCATTTTTCTCAGGTTTGTGGTGAGACCCCAAAGAGGTTTTCTGTACATCCCAGAGTGGTCAGTGCCTGTTCCTGATGTGTCACATCTCCAGCTGAGTCAATGGAAGCTGCTCTTTCCCCAAGGGCTGGTGCCACCACACAGCCAACCCTGGGCCTGTCCACACAGCATGGTGGAAGTTTATTTACTCTTGTTTTACCATTCTGCTATCTCTTTTTTTTCATCCATGAATGCTAACAAACTTGATGAGAATTAGAAAATCACTTAGAAGAGGAGCAGCAAAAGGAACTTCCCCTTTATGGGACCATTTGCTTTAATGTAAACTATCTAAAGATAATAAAATGGCTCCACGATAATATTATTTGCTCATCTTCTTATTCTCAAAGTTTACCAAGAAGAATGAAGTTTCAAACATATTGGTAATATCTCCTGTGGATTAAATATTAATCATTATATTAAAGTAATAAATACAGAAATCCTGCCTGGTTATTCAGACATGCAAATCCCTAATTATGTGGGAAGCTGCTCAGATGGGCTTTAGTTTCAGCAGGAGACAAAATGCCACAGAGCCAGTACAGTATCTGTGTCACTACAAGATTTACAGCCTGATTCCCTGCCTGGAAACAAAGGAACAAATAGCTGCATGTCACGCACTGAACTGAAACATTATGGATTATATTATTACTTGAGTTTCTACAGGACTTCTCAGTGGGGGAAAAAAAATTCTATTAACTCTCTTTTACGACTACCAGCAGGGCAACGTGAAGAGAATAATCTCCTCCATTTATAAGGTCTGGGAGCCTTAAAACCTGAATAGCAGGCCAGGAGCTTTGTCACAAGGTCTGCCTGTTTCCTTTACTTCATAAAATTCCTATCTTCATTAATCTGTGTTTATTTTCCTTCTGCTTTTTAATTTGCTTAATGGACTTCAGTTGAAGTCTCTCCTAGAAGTCAGAGGAAAGTAAACTCTGATAAATCCCTTGGGACTTAATAGTCACAGTTAAGCACTTCTTTGGATTATTTTGTCTGACTTTCATCTTTGCTGCTGCAGAAATGTCGGCTGCCTAGTACCGCAGCCCTAACCCCATGACTTAAGAGCCTGGGAACGAACTGACAAAAGATATCCCTCTTTCTTTCTTTCTCTTTCTGCATGGAAATACTACAAGATTAGATTTAAACACATGACAGGCAACTAGGGTGTCTTCCATGCCTTTGCCCCATGCAGAAACCATGTCAGGGACTCAATGCTCTCTAAGATGCCAGTCTCTGCCAGTGTCTCCACCTCCCAGACTTTGGTTTCAAGGAGAGGAAGAAGGAAGCTCCAACTGGGCAGGAACTGCTGTGCACTGTACTGGACCAGGGTGAGTGCTGGGAAGCACAGCCTGGTCTGGGCAGCTCCAGCCTCAGCTCCCTGAAGCCAGGTACTGTACTGGAGGTACCAGCTGCTCCTTCATTGCACAGCAGCTCCCAACACAGATGGGAGAAGGAGGGCATTTCAGACCTCAACCTCATGTGGAATCTGAGCTCTGGCAGCTCTTAATGGACATCAGAGCCTTCCTGCAAGAGATAATACCTGACATTCCCTTGTTCCCAGTCCTTCTGGCATCATCTGCTCATTACTGTTTCACGTTATTAATCTATTATTTTCTTTTCAATGAGTAGGCTTTGAATGAGAGCCAACATTGGTATTAGTCTCTAAATACCTTTTTTGTTAGAAGTCCAAATCCTTTATGTTCTAACTCATATATTACTTTCTATATAGCGGATTTATTTTTGCAAAACATTTATTTCTGCAGGATTTGCTTACTCAGGAAATGCATTTTATAATTAGGTCCCAGCTGCCTTTTTCTAACACTGAACAAAGGTTTGCTTTATTTTTAATTTCAGCAATTTGGTTTTTCATTTATATTCTCCCATGTATGATGGACATAAGTAATCATGTCCTATTCCACCAGCCTTTCTATTTCATTTGTCTAATGATGAGACTTTAAAAAAATACTTCCAAGGTTTTGCATGTTGCTGGAGCAATTTACACATTTCCATCCATAGTGAAACTGAGGCATGAAGCAAAGGCAAGCACTTGGAGCTGAGTTGTCTAACTGACAAAATGGATAACTCATGGGCCCATTGATCTGAATCTAGATAGAGGGCAATTTGTTCCTAAAGAAAATTTCCAAACTCCTAGTTTTTTTGACCCACTTGGTAAAGTTCTTACCTGTGAATGCATAGGCTTGTCTCTCAGATATGTTAGGAGGCCGTGGAAAAAGTAATTCTGGATATTTTTTGTGAAAACAATCCATCACATGCTAGAGGATAAGCTGAACCATTGGCAGGCCCCATATCACAGTGTATCCAGCCTTGAATACTTTGCCTTGGATCTGTTTTTCTTTCCTTGGTCTAGAAGGGCTCAGCCCCCCACCATGCTAACCACAAATCCCAGCAATCCCTTCATTACTGCACATAATATCTGAGTGTGTTTCCTTCTGGTACTCAGTGGTCATCCATAGACTCAACTTGCTCCTTTGTGGCACCAGCCGTCAGCAGTAATGAGAGATTGAGGGCTGGAAGTCAGCACGGCGAGGGCAGGTGGAAGGTGCAACTCCAGGGTCTTAAGGCTTTATTTAAAACAGGGATCCAGCCCTTAAGGATACCAGCAAAAGGACTGTGGTAGCATCACAAGGAAATAAGTTCTGTGGAATGACTGAAGGCTTTGCCCAACTGTGGAGGCTGCCACCATTGTTACACAGAGCAGATAAACACAGGACAGGGCACATGAGAACACAAAGCTCTGCTGGATGCCAAACCCTCCCAAGAAGCTGGGAGAATCTGCTGTGGTTTGCTCTGCAGAGGGTGGTCCTGCTGATGAGCCTGCTGCTGGTGTCCAGCCTGGCCAGGGGCCAGCACAGGGTGTCTGCACTGCTCCACAGGCACAGCAGGGATTAGGGGGCTGAGCAGCTGGTTACACAAGCTGAAGGATCTCTTGGTATCAACTGGAGACAAGTGGCCAGGAGCCCTGTTCTGGAGCTCTCAGAGCTGCAACAAAGGCAAAGATCCTGGAAGATCCTTTATCTGCTTCTGTGAAACTCATATCAACCAAGAAAAAGCTGCACAGCTTGGCTCATGACAACAAAGCACAGACTGGACCCTGCTCAGATGAGACACTTTCCGTGAGTGGACAGGAGCCCTTGTATCTTATTAGTCTGGCTCACTGATCCGTGCTCTGATGTCTGGGATCCTGCTAACAACATTATCACATCTAGTCAGAGTCAAAGCTGCTTTGTGGGAACCATGAGTTTCCTGTCTTCTTTGCATTTGTGAAGAAAGTCTTTGTCATTTTCCCAGGGTAGAAGTCACAATTTGCATTAGGAAAATATAAACAAAATGAAAAGATCAGCCCCATGACAGAGCCAGCACAACAAATTCAGGAAAGTACTAACTAAATGCTTCACAGTAGGCAGATTTTGATTTGTATTTATAAGCCTTTTTGGTTTCAAAATACAGTGCTCTCTCTCTTTCATCTCCAAAACCCACTCAATACAGAACAGAAACATAGCTTTTGGCAGTCTTCGTTTTTCAGCTAAACTTGTTTGTGTTCTCTCTTAGCGCTTGAAGCAGAGCGGTAGCAAATTACATTACTGCTTCTCGGTTTGTAACACACTTGACCATGTTTTTTCAATAAAAATGACACCACTTAACTTCGCTGGGTCAGTAATAAAGCAGCAAGACAGATTTTGTTTGGCAAGAAAAAGTAGCTGAGAATCCAGAACTTCTTACAACTAAGGCAAAATAAAGGATTTAGGTTAATTAGACTATTTATGAACTCTAAGATCTTCCTTTAATTTCTGTTTTATGATGAAATGTATCACTGTGGCCACTTTAAGCAGTCTTCCACACGCTATGGGAATATTTTTCCCACTATGCCCAGCAATGGTGGTGGGCAGACACTGTGGAGTAGAGCTTGTAATTGGGGTACCAGTGGAAGCATTTGTGTCTGTCTAACCAAGGAATAGGTGTGTCCCTTTGACAAGGACTAGCACCACAAAGGCCTCCATTGGAATGGCCAGCTGAATGGAAGGGGCAAGGATAGGCTGTCCATTGTTTCTAGGGCCATGCCAGCTTGGTGAAAACATCTCAGTTATGCAACTTTTCTGAGGAATCAGATTTCAGTGTACCTCACCACCATCCTGTTTCCAGCTGAGGGATGAGTCAGCTGAATCCTTCCTGAGGACACTGGTTAGGTTGTCTGAGGAAAACCTTGAGGGTAATAAGCCACGTACCACTTCTGGGAAGAGAAATCTTCTTCCTTCACATAAGCCTGCTTTTCTCTCTCTTTTCCATCATTTCCATCCCATGACATCAGCATCTCTAGATGTGCCATCACGCCTGGAAACAGACAGTAGCAGATCTCACTTGTATTGAAGCTGGCTGAGTGGCATCACAGCACACCTGATGGCAGCCTAGAAATAGTCTTCATGTCATGCTACTCCCAGTGGTTCTTTGAAGTCAGCCAGACTACAGCCTGCATCTGATGAGATGTCCTGAAGCATCTGCTCAGGCTCTGAAGAAGGTTCTAACTGAGCCAAAGGCGCAGGGGTCCATGGAACCTGTGCTTGCAGGAGATCAGCCCTGTCTGGGCAGGAGATTTTCATCCCCACGGGAGCATGGATGGCCCCGTGCAGCCTGTGCCAAGGCACAGATGCCATGTGTCCTTTCCCAGGGGATATGTAGAGTTCTGTCAAGGGAGGCACGTGCCACTGGGCAATGATGAGTTGGAGTTTTTGGAAGTGCCACCTGGAGCAGAGCACAGGGACCAGGGGCTGGCATCAGCTGCTGCACCATTTTATTTAAACCAGAGACTCCTGCTTGGCACACTCTGTGCTGGGCCAGCACCAAACCCATGATACATTTGCAAGGCACCAGCACAAGCAGTGCAAAAGGCTTGCAAAAGGAATAACTGCACCTTTTGCCTAAAAGAGAATTTTTCTCTGGCCTACAACAACTCTCTTTCATGCACTATAAATATTTTGGGGATGACATTGGCTTCAGCAGCATATAATGGCAATGGCACTGAGCCTTGTTACTGGGAAATGATCTATGTTGACAACCATGCTTTGGCTTTACCTTGGATTTTATTTTGTGCAAATGCCTTGGCATTTCTTTTGCAGAGTCAGGATTTTTTCTAGTCACAACGGTCTATTTCATCTACATCCTTATCTCTTAAGAACAATGCTTTAGTTGTGGAAGGATTGTTGGGGCTTGTCTGAACTCAAGTAATTTTGGTGTAGAGGTTAAGAGCAGCATTTTGGTTTATATTTGAAAGGGATTTTCAGATACAACTTCTGAAAGGAAGTTCATACACAGTTTGGTTTTTTCTGGCAAAGTGATATTATTTATGATTCTTCTTCTTTTTTCATTTTTCTTTTTCTTCTTATTTTATAATTTTCTTCAGTTAGTATAATTTATAACTTTCATCAATTAAAGTTATGCAACTGAAAATCTTAATATAAGAAGCTAGGAATATTTGCATAAACACACAGACATATGCAGGCATGTATACACACACACTTTTTCTTTATTTTCAATTCAAACTGTCTCCTAATACTAAAAATTCAGAGAAAAAAATGAGTTATAATATGAATTTTCTTGAATTAATGACACACATATTCTCAGCTGATTAATGGATCAAGTTTTTCTTGAACAAATTTTATAGTTTGTTTAACTGCCTTCATGCCTGTCTAACAAAATTACTGAATATGCTTTATTGCGACTGTTCTTGACACCTAAATTTCACATTCAATATAATACTGAAAATGCTATTAGCTTAGGATGGTATTTGAATTTATTTGTGGATTGGCAACAGAGAGAAAGTAATGTTTGATATAAATTTCCTATTTATGAAGGAATTTAGTAATTTTGGAGACTGAATGTTTATCTATGTTTATCCATTAATACCACATGAATTAACTGAACCAAGTCTCTTAATATGACATGAGAAAGTGGCAGGATGTCCTTCTACAATTTTTTTCCTCCAATAGAAAATGAAGATAAATATTTTGGGAGTTTGTCCAATTCTGATGATTGAAGAAAACCCAGAAATCTAATTTGCAAATAAGGAAACAGATTTCCAATTTGTTGTTTGTTTGGGTTTTGTTTTGGTTTTTTTCCATTTTCTTTTTCCCTTCTACTTTGGTGACAAAGAGTGTACTGGAAAAGATGATCAAAGAAAAGCATTACAATAGGCCACGTTTTTGGGTCAGCCACAGCCACAGCATCCCACCCTTCTGTTTACTCCAGCTCTGAATTTGGCCCCTTGGCACTAACCCGGAAAGCCTTTGCATATACCCTTCTATCAACATCTGTAAACATTAAACGCTTTCTAGGCTACTCAGGGGTTAAAATTGTTCTAGTAAGTGTCCTTAATAAGGAATTCAGACGGTTTCTGTTTGGTTTTAATTATGACAGCCTTTCATATAGGTTGGAGGGGCTCCTGGCTCTGTCCTGTTGAGACATTAAAGGTCCCTTTGTTTAAAAGTTCAGAGGCAGATCTGAGATCGCCTGTAGTTCACCTTTAGGATATGGAAAGTGCTGAGACGTGGCGGGGTTTGATGCTGGTAGCCCCTGCGGTGGGAGCTGCGGCACAGCGCGCTGTCAGCGCCGCGCTCCCTGCCGCAGCCTCCGCGCTCCGGCCGCGATGCTATCAGCATTCCTTGCTGGAGCCTGTCTGAGTGATGGCTGATTAATGAACTGGGGCTACAGCTATCTGTGAGAAAGAAGAATTGCTTGTTTCACCCATTCCACTGTCCTAATTGGGAAAGTCTGGTTCTCTCCATGTACAGACACCAGATACAGAAAAAGACTTTTTCCAAGATTGCTATGATTTTCACTGATCTCTCCCTTGCAATGCTCCTCTCCCCAGGAAATACAACCAATCCTGGAGTTTCTTTCTGAGGTAGAGAGACAGGAAGGACTAACACAAACCTTCTCTTTAATAACTTTTATGATATGAAACACAAAACACAAGCTTGTTTCACAAGCACTTTGACATTGAAAGTCTCATGCACTATTTGATCTGGAAAAATAACAATCTTGCAAGAAAATACAACAGAGATCTCTGTTCTGATGCCTGGAGACCCTATGATTTCTGTTCCTATATGAAATGTCTGCCAGTTTATTTGCTTTCTCTCTGCTTAGGTGGTACAAGAAAATCAAAATAAAAAGCTGAACATCACTAGCCAAGATGGTCAACCTGTGGCTTCAGCCCACATTGTCCCTCTCCAAATGCACAGTGTATGTGCTGGAGCTTCCACATTTCCACTCCAGCCTCTGTTCAGTGTGCTACAGAGCCTGTCAGCGAGGGAACAAGTCTCTCTAGAAACTTGTTGGATCTGTTGAGGTTACTTCCCAATTTCTCTTGGCAACCAATAATTTTTTCATCCATGTTACACTTGGCAGACACTTAGGGTTTTCCAGATGGTAGACATGGCCTCTAGTGTGCCTAAGAGAAAATATCACTGAAGCATAAGACAGCAGAAGTTCAAATCTGAAAACTGAATATAGCATTAAATCTGTACTGACATTAAATGTCTCTGCCATATGTGCCCTGCTGCCAGACTGAAACATTTGGGTTATTTCAGTTACGTAGAAGATAATTTTTTTCTTGGTTGCAAGCAAATGAAAAGTGCACCAGGCGTCTTCCTGGATATTTGGTTCTCTAGAAGGTCTCCTAACTAATAATTCTCACACCAGTGATTTATGAGCTGTAGATGCTTCAAACTGTGCTTGTTTGAAGGCAGTATTACATCAGAGTGCCAAAAAGACATTGAAAGCTCTTGAGGTGTCTTCAGCTGCTAAAATGTCAATTGCATTGACTGTGATAGCAAGTCCCACAGGAAATGCAAGATTTCTGCCATGTGGGTGAGTCAGGACATAGGTATGCTGTCTCATCTTCTAATCCTCTGCCAAATCAGTAAGTTCTTCTCAAGAATAGGATTTTCAACGCAATATAGAGAGATACCGTGGGAGGCTTAGTGTAAGCTGAGGAGAGCCTTGGCTTTGCAAAACCTCTGTTAGCCCAGAGCCACCTGCAGAGTGTGGCAGGAGCCCTGCCATTCGTGCAGGCACTGGGCCAGCCTGACTCCTAGTTCCCAAATTTCCTTCTTCAAAGGAAAATCTGAGTAGGTCATGTACTTCAAGAAAAATATCTGCTTTACTAGGAAACTGTATTTTGCCAAGATGAGTATGTCTGATGAGCTCATCTTGGTGTGCTGTGCCGTGTCACAGTATCTGAGACTCAATGAAAATCCCTGGCTGTGTGCTTGTTTTATCCTGTTGTCCTCTAATGTAATGGCTGGCAGTTCAAAGGAAACCTTTGGACCTCAAGTCCGTAGGCTCTCAAAACACATGCACTGGGCCAATTTCTGGGGGTTCCTCATGGATCCCAGAGGCAAGTGAGGGACATGATGTTAACCTCCTTCCAGATTCTGGCACTGTGATGGGCTTTGCAAAATAAAAATAGCAGCAGTATTATTTCTAGATACATTGAGACACAGCAGAACCCAAGGATTAGAGACCTCTGAGCTCAGGGGCAAAGCTTTTTCTTCTGCCATATCCACAACCTGCAGCTGATCCTTCTATGCAGGGGATGCTCCAAGTGTCTTGGTGGGACTGGCTTTCTGGTTGCCCTGCTTGCAATTTTTGCAGAATCTACTTTCAGAGGCCTTGTTTCTCTCCCCTGGAACTGTGTCAAACAAGCACTTAGGGAGCCAGAAAAGCACTGTCTCAAAAACATCAAACAGAAAGGCAAAAAGATGCAAGTTACCTCAGTCCCTGTGCCCACGACAGCTGACTTGGCTGCAAAATGCTTCCATCTTCCCAGTGCACACAACCTTCTTCTATTAATCAAACCTTCTTCTATTAATCAATACACTGCTGCACAGAAGACATAAATAATTTTCAAAGATGGTGAGGGTATCTCCACAGCCTAACAAGAAGTAGCAGCACCCAAGAGATGATCCAGGAGGTGCAAAGTTGTGATGGTGCAGGAAGAGTAGGACCCTGGCTGCCCTCAGAGCCACAAAGTAAATACTGCTGCTTCCTCAACTGCAATGCTGGTGTAGCTCAGGTATTGTTGTTACCTGCAGCACTCTCATTACCAGTCATGGTTGTTTTTTATTTGAATAAAGTCTGAATGGGGAAAAGAGGATTAGACTCAGTATTTTCATAAGGAAAGGAAGAAAGGGGTGAATTCATCCCTGATTTATATTTTGTGCATCTCTTGTGCACACTGCATATAGTACAACAGGGATTAGTTTTTCCAAAGAGGCAGCCTGCAGAGTAAAGTTAAACATCTGGATATGTGTAGGAACAAGAGCTTCATTACAAACAAGGTAAAGTCAGAGCAACTTGGAAACACTTGTGATGAGCCCGGCACTTGCCTTGCTTAGCTTTGTGTTTGAAGCCTGTGCATAGCCCATGCTTCAGCCCATCCCAGCAATCTTCCCACTCCTTCCCAATCTCATTCATTGGGTGGCAGGCTTAATGCAGTCAAAATGCACACATATCATCTGGGGTGGGCAGCCTTGTTTAGAGATTTCAGTTGCTGGATCTTCTTGGGGGGATGTTTAAGGAATTGCATTAACAAAGCATATGGAGTCAGATTAGGTGAACTCAGCCTTCCTTTGAATCCATCTCCTAGAGCTTCACCAGCAGTTAGGAAGTACTCTTCCTAATGGTGCCAGGGGGACAGCTGGAGGAGGCTCCACAGTGTCCACTTTCCTGACTGATCTCAATGAACCTTTGTGGTTCCATCAATGCTAATGTGAGAACATTTCCTCTGAAGTCATTTGTGTAAACAGCTTGAAGACAAACCCAGAGCATTCAGCTTTGTTTCACAGGACAGGGACAGTAGTCTGACTGTTGATTTATTTAAAAGAAGAAAAACAACAACAAAAAATGTCGCCAGGAAGTTGAATGACTATCAGGAAACACTCACTAAAGGGACTGTGTTAAGCAGAGTATGCAAAGCCAGCAAACAAATCCACTACTTTTTAAAGTAACACTTTATTTGTAATTCTTACAGCACATTTTACTATTCTGTTGGGAATGTCAACTCAGCTTCAAACCAGTTTTTATCTTTTAAAAACATTTTTAAGCAAGGAGTATTTCTTTAGGACACATTGTAGAAAATGGTTGTAATATTTTCATGCTTGTATGTTCCCATTTTGTCATTAACATTTTTCCCACTGTACCACGGCCAGAAATGGGTGCCAGGTCCAGGAGTTCAGAAGTTATTTCTGTATCATGTGGAAGCTCTGTTAATCAGCTGGTGTTTTGTATTACAGTGAACAGTGAAAAGTTTAGGGATGTTAAGCTGAGGCACTTTTATAAAAGCCTGCTGTGTCTTCCCGTAATATCTGAACTCCCCTCGAAACTCTGGCCTCAGAGATTTTCTGTCCTCAAGACTCTGCCCTCAAAGAGGACAGGTGGGAAAAATATCTGGAAATGCCAGAAACACAGGCATTATTCAGAGCAGGATAGAAAATGGAAACCAAAACTCATCAACAGTCTATTCAGCAAAGAAGATGTCCATTCAAGGTCAAGAGTTTTATTCTATGGGTCATTCTGGGTTTTTTTTTTTTATGGGGGGAGGAGAGTCCCTTCAATTAGGGTACTTTCTGAGAGGGGAAAATAACCCTTACAAAAACCACACTTTCAAATGAGAACATAGGAGGAGTGAAAATATTCAACTATGCTCAGCACTGCCTTGCATTGCCAGCCCCTCTGCTCAGAGCAGGAGCCCTTACTCCACACAGTGCCCAGTGCTCCTCTCACCAGAGCCCTCCAGCAGATGCAGGACAGCTGCTGACTCCCACGGCACAAGGGACTGGCCATGGGGCTGAGGTGCCAAGCACCCCTCCTTTTCACTGCCCTGCAACTCAGTTTGTACAGACCCCCAGTTTGTCCAGAACTCCAGCTTGTGCAGAACTCCAGCTTGTGCAGCACCCCAGTTTGTGCAGAGCCCCAATTTGTGCAGCACCTCAGTTTGTACAGAGCCCCAGTTTGTACGGCACACCAGTTTGTACGGCACACCAGTTTGTACGGAGCCCCAGTTTATGCAGAGCCCCAATTTGTACAGCACCCCAGTTTGTGCTGCACCCCAGTTTGTACGGAGCCCCAGTTTGTGCAGAGCCCCAATTTGTACAGCACCCCAGTTTGTACGGAGCCCCAGTTTGTGCAGAGCCCCAGTTTGTACAGCACCCCAGTTTGTGCTGCACCCCAGTTGGTATGGAGCCCCAGTTGGTATGGAGCCCCAGTTGGTATGGAGCCCCAGTTTGTACAGTTCTCTGGGCTCCAACAGTGGGTGAGAGCCAGGCTTTGTCCTCATGCAGTTCAGCTTAGGGCTGGTGACACTAGACCTCCGCGCCAGCTCTGATCATCTTCCTCCTTCCTCGGGATCTTTTAGATCATATGTAATCTGTACCCCCATAAACACTATAGAAAAGAAGGGTAGAATTGCCTCTCACCCACTCTCACTTATCTGTGTTTTACCTCATAGCCTGAAGAGTTTATTTGGGGTCTAGTTTGGTGAAACACCTTGCAACACATTTTCTGTACTCAAAAAACAGGCATAAGCTTAACTAGATCCTGAAGCTTTGCTCTATCAGGGTCTTTTTGGTGTGTATTTCAGTCTAGTGCCCACCCACCACTGATTGAATTGATGGCAGGATGCTGAAACCAAGAAATGGAAAAGATCCTATTTCAATGTCTGATACAAGCCCACATGCCACTGAGCTTCTATAAACGCAGGATTCAGTCTAGATTATGTCAGCATAAACCAGTTCAAACTATACATCTGTGAACAGAATATTTCATTAAAAACTGGAACTGCAATTTCACAACTCTAATTCCTGTAAAATAATAAAAGCAGTGAATCAAGAATGGACTTTTTTTGTTTAAGATTAATCATTAGAATGAAAATCTTGATGGCCCAAGTGATAAGAAAGTGTGCACAGTAGCTTAGTATTTGAAACATTCACTAAATAGACATAGCAGTATTGTATGGAAGAATCTTCCCTGTACTTCTGCAAATAATCCAGATACCCCTTATCTGCTGCTGATGAATACTTGCTTAAAGCCACATTGCTTTAACACCTTATTGAAATGTTTTAATTCAATATAATTTCCAAGTGGGTTCTATTATTCATTGTTTCAGAAATACTCTTCTTCACACAGTTTTTTTCTGTGTGAGCACCACTCTCTCAGGTATGAGGGCAATCATATGTAGACCAGCACAGCATACCTAATGTACTCCTTCTCTAAAGCCCACAAAAATATCTTGTTTCTTGCCCTCAGAAAGATTCAGCAGTTCCTTTCCAGAGCTCATATTGTCCCAAGCTCTTGGGACAGGCTGAGACTAGCTCACCATGAGGCTGAGCTGGGAAAAAAAGGGTTCCTCATTCCCTTTGCTGGGGATGTGACAGTGGTGGTGGCACAGGGCTGGCAGCAGGCTGCAGAGCTTTGGTCAGATCTCTAAGCCCGGCTACCCACAGGTGGCTGGAGGCTCACCAGTGGGAAGATGCACACTGTGTCTCCAGCAGTAATTTATTTAGGACTAGATGATCTTTGAAGATCCCTTCTAACACAAACAATTCTATGATTCTGTGATAACTCTTCCTGTCACTATTCTTCTTTGTCAGCATGACAAAATATCTCCAAGATGGCAGTCTGAGGCCTGGACTTGCTGTCAAAGAACTGGAGGTAATGAAGTAACAGCCTGTCTGTGGAGCAAGCCACAGAATTTGGCACCAAATGCATCAACATGGCCACGTTTTCAGTGAAAGACCTTCTCTTAGCTGTCAAGCCACATGGCTAAGGTGGTGCTGACAAACCAAATACTGCAGATAAGGGACTTGTTCTGAATACCACCCCTGGATTCCAACTTGCTGCTTAGATATTGTAATTTTAAAATCAGGAGGGGATGAATCATCAGTCTAGATGGTTCACAAGTTGGTCAAAAATGCAGATCATTGATAATTGCCAGAGTTTCACTTAGGCAGCAACCACACAGGATTTCTTCCCCACGCTGTGGCACTCATGATCCACTGTTCCCTCTCCAAGATCCACCACTGACAGTGCCTGGCCTGGGGTGCAGGGATTAGGAGGAGAGATTGGGAATCTGATACTCCCTAGGATGTCACATGGGAAGGAACCCTTATTAGCTGGGGCTGTTATGGATTCTGCTATAGAAATAAAATAGCTCTGAAAATGCTACAGGTATTTAAATTGTTTATGAACATAAAAATTGAATTTCACAGGATTAACACTGCAGAGTGCTCCCACTCTATCATCCTAACCACTCAGCTGGGAGGAGCTGAAAGCTGCTGGGGTGATTTTCTGAGTCCCATGGAGTAGCATGATGGAGTAATGATTTAAAAAACACACTTTCATTGGATTAACTCTCCTGTTATTTCTCATTTCAATGACTATCAGGCTGTGTAAAACCAGCCAGCTCTTTTTTGGCACAGGCTTCCTCACCGCCCTCAGCAGAGGCATTCCCAGCCAGCCTGGGAAGAGAGGAGAAAGCCTGCTGGGAGCTGAAGCTCTCCATTGCCTCCCTGCCCTGTGCAAGGGCAACTCCAGGAGCTCCCAGGGCTGCTTACCAGCGACCCAGCAGATGGCACTCCTGGATGGTGTTTCCTGGATGGATCACAGGCAGCATCTGACTCCAGCTGCCTCAGCTGCCCCATCCCAGCTGCCCTCCTGGGGAGAGGGCTGCGGGGCAAGGCAGGGCTGTGCCCGGGCAGGTGGGGTGAGCTCTGCCCTGCCCGGTTCCTCTTAAAACTCTGCTCAAAGGGCTGCAGGCACGAGGCTCGGAATCGCTGCCAGCACCTGACACAGCCAACCAGTTTTCTGGGGGCTTGTCTTCCTCTGCCAAGGAAAAAGAGCCAGAGCTTGGCCTCTTTGAAAGTCATTCCTAGCCTCTCCCAGGAGCCTCACTGGGTCAGACAGACTTTACATGAGAAGGCAAACCTGTGGGCTGCTGGCTGGCCTGCACAGTAAATACAACATCCCAGAGGGTCTGGAGAGGTCAGCATCTCAAATGCCAGAAAATCCTGGAGTCACAGAACAGCTGGGCTTGGAAGGCATCTCTGGAGATCATCCAATCCAACCACCTGCTCACACCATGGTCAGCTAGAGCATGCTGTCTGGGATGGTGTCCAGCTGGGGTTCTCATATCTCCAAGAACAGAGACTCTGCATCTTCCCTGGACAACCTGTTCCAGTGTTTGACCCCCTTCCAGAGTAAAAAAGTTTTCTCATATGTTTAAGTGGAATTAGTTGATTTTAATTTGTGCCAACAGTCTCTTGTCCTGTCACTGGGCACTGCTGAGAAAAGGCTGTCTCAAACTTCTTTACTAATCCATTCAAGTATTTACACACATGACTAAAATCTCCCCCAAGACTTTTCTTGGGGGATTTGATATTTTTTCTTATGAAACTGCCCCAAAATTTAGCAAGCCCAGTAAGGAATCTGCATAGAAAACAAAACAGTTCTGAAAAGTCAAATTTATTAGATTGTTTATGAACACAAAAACTAGTTTCAGAAAGGAATTTGAAGGATTAGTACCATGGAGTGTTCCTAGCTTTATCATCCTGTACAAGTAGGCAAGGCACTACTTAGAGATCATCCCACTGGAAGAAGCATTTCCATAATATGTTCCTAAGCACGGGGCTGAGATCACAGCAGGGTGCACAGGTCAGCACACAGTAGGTGTTTCTTTGTTTTAGGTAAAGGCAGCCAACCCCAGAAACGCTATCAAACTATTCCCTTTTAGAGGAAGAGATTTCAAGCCTGGATCTTGAGTTCCTGAAACCTGCTGTTGACTGATCCAAAACACTGAAGGTTTTTCTGGAACTGGGGCCCAGGTACAATGATGTTCAGGGGGGTGAGATGGTTAGTTCAAGCTTTTAGAAATGTTACTTAGTTTGTTTCATCCTAGTTGGACCTTGCCACTGTAGCAATTAGCTCTAGATAGCAGGATAGAATGGGAATTTCTTGTGTTTTCACTTGACAAGCATTGGCTCCTCCAGACAGAGATGTCTGCATGCCAAGCCATGGTATTCTTCAAAGAATGATTTAGTAGTGATTTATGTATTTATTTCTATGCTGCATCCTGCCTGTTTGCCAGTGGAAATCTGCCTTGGGGGTTTGTTTCATGTCTCTTGCAATGAGATGTGGAAATCTGTCTTCCCAGCTTTACCAAAGCACTCCCGGCCAATACTAGGAGAGGGTGCCAGAATATAGCAGCTCCTGCACTACATGGGAAATGCATCTTCTGGCTAAAAACTGTTGCTCTTTGGTGGTTCTCTCCTCCTCCACTTTCTCCTCCTTCTACATCTCCTCCTTCTCTTTCAGAGCTGTTGTTAATGACACATTTGATTTCCAGAAGAAGCAAAGCACTGTCTTGCAGCCCTGACAAGAAGCTTTATCTACATATTATGCCTGAAATGTAGATTTCTCTTTAGTCATGGACCTGCACTTAGCATGCTCAGCTTTATTAGTCCCACCCCCTCAAGCTGTTTGTTTACTTTAATCCCTGCTTCCTATAGAATGGAGATAAAAAGTCTTCCCCAATGTATTGTTTAAAGCTGAGCCTTACACGAGAGACACCACAAGGCTGTTATTGCAGTTTTTATTGTGTCCAGATACAAGACCATGTTCAGACTCCAGTGGCCTTCACATGTTGCATGTTGAGACACAAAAGCAGGTAAGAAAGGCATCTGATGCAAACCTTACTAGTGTCAATGGAAGGGTTACTGTCAGATTACTGAAACAGGTCTTTAATCACAAATTCAATTATTTGAGCCAGTGGGACTTTGGAATTGATTTCATGGGTTTCTAGATACTGACTTTCAACATTTCTTCCAAATCAACTTCTGACAAGGAGCACAAGACTGCCCCCATATACCCTTGACTTTAGTTTAGGTAAATTTATTTATGGGAGAGTGAGCTATATCTGACCATTTAGTTGAGTTTCAGTAATGCTACTTCACACTAGAGAAGAAGAAAGATGCAGCAGTGGGGTTTATAAGAGTTACAGTTGATGTCCTCATATAGCATATTAACAGAAAAATTGCTGAAGATATTAGAGACAGATTCAAAATATTCTGAGTGTTGCATTAGATTCATTGAAATGGCACTGGATTTTTTCAATTAAAACTAAAATGAAAAAACATTTGAATGGTTGTCCCATGCCCATAGTCAGGTAACATGAGACTGATCAGCCTGTAAAAAAATCTTTACATTCCTAAACAGATTTGTACAGTAGAAATGTGACTATGTTAGAAGAAAGCACAGCTTGTCATGGGAAAAGTGTCTGTTTGCCAGTCATGTACCACAGACATCCAGCAGCACCTCTGAGCAGCAGAGATGTCAGAATGAAGACATCTTGTTCTCTCTGCAGCTGACCATAAAAGTATGTAAATTTTGTTTCATGTTTCTTACTCCTTTCTATTGGTGAATACATTCTGTGGAGGTAAAAGTTTCCTATGGTTGGTAGGAGAGGCTGGGGAAAAAAGGATTAGAGATACGAATGTTATGCCACTTGATAAAGTCAACATTTAAGATCCCTGTTCTTGTTCTTAGCACACTCCAACCCAACTGGATATGCAGATTCCCACACAGAGCTTTCATATCTCAGGCTGTCCAAATTGGTCCATCCAAAGATGGACCAAATTCACACTTGTCAGTGCCAAACTGTAGCCCTGAGCTTTGCAGGGTAGTGTGGGATGAGACCAAAGTACATCCGTTTCTACAGTCTTTTCCCAGGCCTTGTAAATCCAGTTGTGGTCCTGGGTGTAGTTGTGCATCCAGGCTGCAAATTAAAGCTTCAAAGGAAGCCAGTGTGAACTGGTACCTGTCCAGTCAGGCAACTTGGAAAGGCACAGCACAGAAACATGAGCTGGTATAACAAGTCAGCAGAACACTTGGGTTTACCTGAATCATCATCACACCTTACTAATGAAGTTGGGGGCTCAGCTAGCAGCAGACAAACTCCTTGTGAAGTCAAGATCACTTGAGTATTTTTACTACTTCTTCTCAGACCCTGAGATAAGTAAACACACAGGCAAGACCACTAGCATCTTGGGACAAGAGAGTATAAAAGTCAGTAAGAAGCCACAACTGGCAAGGAATGTGAGAGATCTCAAGGATGGTGTTGAGGTGCCTGAAAAAAAAAAGAAAGCAGAATTCAGAATAGCTTTTCTTTTCTTTTCTTTTCATTTTTTTAATTACTTTTCTTTCCCTAACCGTAACCCCAAACCTAACCAGAACCCTAACCCTAACCCTAACCCTAACCCTAACCCTAACCCTAACCCTAACGCTTTTCTTTTCTTTTCTTTTCTTTTCTTTTCTT
>VZUI01034212.1:0-24358 GCA_013401135.1 Cettia cetti
CACTGCCAGGGATCCAGGGGCAGCCACAGCTGCTCTGGGCACCCTGTGCCAGGGCCTGCCCACCCTCACAAGGAAAAAAATCCTGCCCAATATCCAACCTAAATTTCTTCTCTTGCAGTTTAAATCCATTCCCACTCATCCTGTCACTATCTGCCTTTGCAATTAGCTGTCCTACATCTTTATCAGCCTGCTCAGGTGCTGAAAGGATCCATCCAGTTCAACAAAGGGGTTCAGCCCTGCCTGGAGGGTCAGGACCTGGGGCCCTGGGCCAGGCAGGGATGGTGTGGCTGCAGGAGCTTCCCCCTGCTCTGGACCCTTGGTCTGTTATTAACAGTAGTGGAAAATTCAGTAGCCGGGTTTTAAGAAGCCTCAGGGCAGGGTCAGCTCTCCCTAAACCCTGCCTGTGTTCCTAACCTCCCTTTAAAAACCTTTAAATTCCAGGCAGATAAACTAAATCTCTCTCCCTACAAAACAAATCCCTTGCTTTTGAACATAGGGGAAGAATTTATTGCTCTCCTTGTTGTGGTATTTTTTTCTGTATTTGAAAAAGAATATTGGCTCCCCTTCACCTCCTCTCCACCTGGCCCAGCAGCTGAAAGGCAGAGGTGGTGTTCCAGGGCAGCAGGAGCTGTGGAGCTCCCAGCTTTGGTCAAAGAGCACCAGCTGGATCCTCAAAAGCCTCTGGAACAGCTTTGGGGCCAGGGTTTGCAGGGCAGGGGGCAGGACCAAGCAGGCACTCCCAGAATTCGGGCTAATGATGGAGAGGGATGTGAAGAGGCAGGAGCAGGGAAGCCCTGGCTAATTGACTTTGATTTATGAACACATAATTAGCAGTGCTGAGGGATGTAATAAGGGGTTTAACAAACCTCAGCAGCAGCACCTCGGTGAGTTAACCCTTGGAGCACAGCCCCAGGTGGGTGCCTCTGGGCAGCCACGCCTGCCTCCCCCAGAAATGGGGAATATCCACCAAGATCCCACTGCCCCACCAGCACACAGCCTCCCTCACGGCCAGGAGTGGAAAGAGCCTGCTCCCACCCGTGGATCCTGCTGTGGCAGCACCTGAGCTGTGCCCGTGGCGCAGGCAGCGCTGGGGGGACGCTTTGCCTCTGCTCCATCTGTGTTATCACTGCTGAGAGGATGGAAGGGAAGGGAAAGCAGCCCTGACAGCAATGCTGAGGGCTTCACTATCAAAGGAAAGGGCTTCGTTATCAAATCCCAGGTCCCTGACAGCTGCAGCACGTGCTGGGAGCAGGGGCCTTGTGCCAGCCTTGGTGAGGTCCTGGTCCCCAGCAAGGGCAGGCTTGAACCTTGGCAAGTGTCCCTGCTCCCAAGGGCCCCTGCTCCCAAGGGTCCCTGCTCCCAAGGGTCCCTGCTCCCAAGGGCCCCTGCTCCCAAGGGTCCCTGCTCCCAAGGGTCCCTGCTCCCAAGGGCCCCTGCTCCCAAGGGTCCCTGCTCCCAAGGGTCCCTGCTCCCAAGGGCCCCTGCTCCCAAGGGTCCCTGCTCCCAAGGGTCCCTGCTCCCAAGGGCCCCTGCTCCCAAGGGCCCCTGCTCCCAAGGGTCCCTGCTCCCAAGGGTCCCTGCTCCCAAGTGTCCCAAGTGTCCCTGTAAGTGTCCCTGTTCCCAAGTGTCCCTGTAAGTGTCCCTGTTCCCAAGTGTCCCTGTTCCCAAGTGTCCCTGTAAGTGTCCCTGTGCCCAAGTGTCCCAAGGGTCCCTGCTCGTGTCCCTGCTCCCCCAGGTCCCAGAGCCCGCAGGCAGAGCGTGTCCCTGTGAAGGAGCTGAGCTGCAGCCCTGGGAGGGGCTCTGGGCACAGAGCTCACACACAGCACCAGGGCCCTCGGGCCGGGCACTGCAGGCCCAGGGCTTGGGTGTCAGAGCCAGCCCTGGCTGCTCCAGCTCCTCTTCCCTGGGCCTGGCCAAGGTGGGGCCACCTCCACGGGCACACCCCAGCACAGCCAGCACACAGACCAGGCTGGCATCTGAGAAACACTGAAATGGCTTGGCTTGGAAGGGAACTGAAAGTTCATCTTGTTCCACCTCCTGCCATGGCAGGGACACCTTCCACTGTCCCAGGCTGCTCCAAGCCTCATCCAGCCTGACCTTGGGACACTGCCAGGGATCCAGGGGCAGCCACAGCTGCTCTGGGCACCCTGTGCCAGGGCCTGCCCACCCTCACAGGGAACAATTCCTTCCTAACATATAATCTAAATTTCCCCTCTTTCAGTTTGAACCCATTCCCCCTTGTACTATCACTGCAGTTCCTGAGGAAGTTCCTCTCCTGCTTCCCTGCAGCCCCTTCACACCCTGGGAAGGAGCTGGGAGGTCTCCACACAACCTTCTCTCCTCCAGGCTGATCAGCCCCAGTTCTCTCAGCCTGTCTCCACAGGGAAGGTGCCCAGTGCCCTCAGCAACTCCATGGCCTCCTCTGGACTTGCTCCAACAGTTTCCCATTCTCCTTATGTTGCAGGCAGCAGAGTTGTTCCCATATTCCAGGTGGGTTCTGGGCTGCATGGAGCAAGGTTGGGATGGGAACCTCCTCAGCAGGACCAGCTGTGCTCCTCCTGCCCTCTGCCCACTGCTGTCCCCGGGGGGAAGAAAGGCTCTGCCCACCAAGCAAACACAACATGAGGCACCTTTGCCATCCTTCTGCAGACTGAAGAGCCCAGAAAGGAGCCTGTGTCTCACAGGGATGAAGCACAGTCAGGTCATTTTCACTCCATGTGCACCTCCTGCAGTGGGAGGTCTGTGAGTCCCAAAAACTCAGCATGCCCTTGGCAGCTCACCACGGAGTTCAGGCAAAGTGCTTCCTCCAAAACACAAGGAGGGCAAAACCCCAGGTTTGAATGATGGTTTTTGAAGAAGAGAGGAATAACAATTCCTCTGGATGCAATACTGTGCTGCCAGAAGGGTAATTCAGAGTCAGAGTTGAGATCAGATGTTTTATCACTGTCTCCTCAACTCTTCTTGACTTTCAACTGCAATTTGATAAATCAGCATAATACCTGGCACGGTAATTGCTGGGGATATTATTCCTAGTGGGGTTACTTTATTACACTGCAGGCACACCGGAGAACTCTCTGTTGCTCTGCCATTCTTATCGTGGGGACAGAGGTCAGATAAAGCAGGGCTGAGGAGGTGGAGTTTTTGCAGATGATACTGGTGAGCTCCTTTCAGGGGTTTGTGCAGCTGAGTGCCTCCAGCAGTGCTCAGCCTCTCCCTCCCTGCACCTCCTGCTCACTCCCTGCTTTGCTCCTCTCCCTCTGGTTGTGCTCCCATTGTGGCCCCAGGCAGCAAAATGTGGGAACACACAGGAGGCCTCACCCAGAGCCAGCAGAAGGGACAGGGAGATGCTGCACTGCTGTCCCTCCTCGTGGCCTTGAAGGCAGCCAGGTGGGGACCTGCAGCTGCCTGAAGCCACTGCCAGCACTCAGTCATGGGGGCAAAATGCAATCCCTCAGCCTAAGGATGATTAAAATTTTATGATGGATGAAGCTTCTCACACTGCAAGTCTGTGGGAGAGAGTAACATTTCTACTGCTCTTCAATTTGTAATTAACACACATTTCATTGCTTCCCAGATGAATTTTTGGTCACGGGAGGTAGCCATGACTATAAAATGACACTTATTTAAATGGGATGGAGAGCAAAGGTCAGTGTCTCGTGCAAAGCTGAGAGCCATGGGTGCCCTGGGCCGTCCATCTCCCTCAGAGCTGCTGCTTGTGGAGGGAGGGCAGATGGAAAATGTGGATCCATCTGTCCTAGAGGGTTTGAGGTGACTTCACCCTCCTCTTACACCCCCTGTCCACATTGCCATTGGGACACCCTTCAGCCGAGCAGCTGTTCCACAGCCAGGGTCCTCCAGCTCCTGACAAAGGGGGAAATTAAAAATGCCACCTGTTAGCAGTAAACAAGCTGAAAATCCTGTTGGTCTCTGAGAAATTCCCAGGCAAAACCAGCAGCTCCCCTCTGGATTCCCTCCTGACCCCCCCCCCCAGGCTGCTCACAGCTCACTGTGGGCACTCCGGGGGATGTGGCTCCCTGCAGCCCTGATTTAACCCCTCCAGCCCTGATTAAATCCTGCACTTCAGCCCCATGGGGAGCAGCAGCACCTTTGGATACATCCTGCATCTGATGGGAGCAAGGAAAGCTGGCTGGAGAGAGGCACCAGGGCCTTCAGACCCACCTCAGCTGCAGCCAACTCCATCCAACCTCCCCTTGGGCTGCATGCAGCAGGAATCTGGAGCTGCATGTCCAGAGCCAGGCTGCCCCTCCATCCCCTTGGTGCATCATCATTCCTGTCTCCTGCATAGGAGCTTGTACCTCCCACAATCAAAAGGAGGCCTGGAAGAAGTCCCAGGGATTTGGGATTTCTCCAGGAGACAGACGAGCTTGGGGGAAGCTAGCAGGGAAACAGGATAAAGGCATTTCAGAACATATTGAACCTTTTATTTTTTTTCTCTTTCTGGAGTGCACAGACTGTCAGAACACAAGATACCATCTCCAGAAGCACTACACTGCAAGGAGATTTATTGGCTTGGAGCATAGTTTATACTAAATTTTTTCTCAAGCAATTTACACAAAATATTTCTGTAGTTATGCAGGGGAGTTTTTATAATTATAGCTTTATTTGAGTGTTTCAATTGTGGCTGGTCTTTTGAGTAGTCCTGCCCTTTAGGAAGCTCATCCTGTCTCCCACTCACCCCAGTGAATGTGGGATACAGAGGGAAAAAGGCCACAGGCACTCCCCCAGTTTTCCTACCAGCACTCTGGAAATGGCCCACGGGGAGGCTCTTCCAGCTTCTAAAATTATCCCAGGGAAAAGGTGGGGCAGGCTGGATTTGAAAGCCTTTTCCACCCTCAAATCTCATCTCCTGGGAGCTCCTCATGTGGCCTCTCTCCCTGAGCCCTGTGAAGGACCAGGGCTCAGCTGCCACCTCTGGGAGAGGCAGCCTGCACAGTGAGGATGGATTAATTAAACCAGTCACACTAATTGCCCTGACAATGGACAAAATGAGTGTCAGCCCAAGGATTGTCCCCCTCGCTGGAAATCAGAGGGAAATAAAAGCCAGCCACCAAAAAAACCTGAATTTTTGAGGGTATTTCTACCAAAACACCACAGGCACTCATGGCCTTTGTCAGTCACTACTCAGTAATTCCACTGGAAACATTCCCAAAATCTGCATCACGTTTGGGGTGCAAATATCCAGAGGAAAAAAGCAGCTGAAGATCTTATTTTGAATAATTGAAAAGCAATCTAAAGTCATGTTGCAAAACAAATGCACACTTCCCATTCTACAGATTAGAAAAATATGATTTCTTGACACACCCCACCCCCAGCAATTCAAACTCTCAATCAAAAGTTTCATGGTTTTATGTTGCTTTTTTTTTCTTTGACCCCTTCATAACACTGAATGCATTAAAGCAAGAAATGCCCAAGAATTGATTTCTTTTCTTTCCTCTGCACTGAAATGTCTCAACACTTCACTTTTTCCCTTTCAAGTTGCCATTTTTACCCAGTTTCAGGCATTATTTAGAGCTATAGAGTTGAAAAAAAGTCAAAAACCTGGAGAGAGTACATCTCCTCTTCCCTATAAACATTTGCCATCCATCCCTTTGTATTCTCATTTTTTGGCACAGAGGAAGAGAAAGAGAGAAACGAGAGGGAGCAAAGGCAGAAGCTGGAGACATGAATAATTTCTTCTTTCTCAAAACCCAAAATGAAAGGAATACAGAATGAGACATAAACCTTAAATTTCTTTCTTTCATCTAGGAATTTCCCATGAAAAGATAATAACACACCTCCACTGCATCCTTTTTTTCAGCTCCCCTGACACACAGATCCCTGGCAGGAAGGCAAGGGAATATTGAGCTTCCATGGGGAGTGACCAAAACCCTCAGGATTTGCAGAGACATCAGCACCCTGGAGATCTGGGCTTTGCAGGCTGTTCCAGGTGGGGCAGCCATGCAAATAATCACCCCAGCTCTGTGAGGGTGGAGTGAGCACAAAATGGGTCATTTCTGCCATGCTTGGATGTTCTCCCTGGGGACACTTTGCTGCATTGGAGTGAACTGTGTGCTGCTTCCTTTTGGAGGTGGGAACAGCAGGTTCTGCTGGATGTCAGGGCAGGAAGAAGTGTTCCTGAGGGGTTTAGCACAGAGAATGGGTTGGGTTGGGAGGGTCCTTAAAGCTCAGCTCATCCCACCCCCTGCCATGGCAGGGACACCTTCCACTGTCCCAGGCTGCTCCAAGCCCTGCCCTGCCTGGCCTGGGACACTGCCAGGGATGCAGGGGCAGCCATCCTGTACTGATGCCTTGAGTTTCAGCTTTCATATTTTCAGACTCTGTGCTGCTTTAGGGGTGCAGTTCTGAGCTCACAGTCAGTGCTGGTGAGCTCTCTGCACACAGCAGGGACACAAAACAAATCCTCCTCCTGCTGCACACCAAGGACAACTTTCAGCCCAAAGCACAACCAAGGGTGGCTGGAGGGAGGGACAAGAAGGATGGGACCTGACAGCCTGGAGCTGGGATTGGACAATTAAACCCCAATGTGCAAATGGACCCAAACTGATCAAAGTGTGAGACCTCGTGACCATTTGTCCATTTTGGGACCATTTTGGTCCCCCCTGGGTGTAGCCCTGGCCAGGCCCTGTCCTGCCCAAGGTGGATCCTGGAGGCCTTTCAATAAATCCCTGCTTTATTCTCCAGCTCTGTCCAGCCTCTGTTCCAGCTCAGCCTTCCCAAGGCATCCCCAGCAGCCCTGACCAGGACAATCCCAGACACTGCAATTTAGACCCCAAACTCTTGGGCTGGTGAGGCTGAACAGGAGCCAGCACAGCCCCAGCTCAGTCAATATCCAGCATTTTTTTCTGGGATGGATTCTCCAGTGCTGATGTCCCCTTTTGCACGTGTCCACCTGCAGGACAGAGCTCATCTCCCCTCCTGGCTGCACCCTGAGCTTTCCTTTGCTTCCCCAGAGGGGAAGGAGATGGAAAACCAAAGCCCTGGAGAAGAGGGAGGTGTGAAACCCTCCTCTTTTCACCACCTGGGAGCAACACAAGATTCTGCTGTTCCAAACAACATCTGAGGCTCTTTGTTAAAAAGAAAGAGCAGAACTCAGGGACTGTTCAGCTCCAGACCAAAAATAAAGTCCAAGAAGGAGTCCCAGTCCCTGCCAGGCTGTGCCCTGCCCCTGGCCAGGCAGGTGACTGCCACTGAATACTGAACTGGTGCATCTCATGGGAACTTTGCCTCAGAAATGATGAATCAAACAGGTTTTTTAAGAGCTCCACCTTATCACAGTCTCTCCTCCAGCACTTCCATGGGAAGGAATAATTATTTTGTGCTCACTGCATGTATAATGAATTTTCAGGCATACTTGTTTGATCTATAGCCTTGAAAATAAAAATCCCATTAGTCTAACAAGCTCACCAATTATTTCCTGGGATCACTGCGCCTATTTCAGAGGAGAAAGTTGCATAAAATTGAAAGTGAACAGGGAACAGTGCAATATGTTGTTTTACAGGGTAAAACATTCTAAAACAGTGTTTCACATCATGTTTGGGGACAGAGGAAAGAGAACTGGAAAGAGCAGAGAGCTTGGGTCTACCTTAGCTGGGTGGATATACCTGGGCAGGGAAGAAACACATTTAAATTGAATTTAAATTAAATTTGAATTTAGATATTAACTACTCATGTGTCTCTGTTCAAGCTAGCTTTTGGAGGTTTCATGTTAAAAAAAAAAAAAAAAAAGGCATTTCCAGGTCTCAAACATTCTTACTCATTTAAGATATTGAATGGCAGTCCAGAAAAATTAGTTCCTCTCTCCCAGCTCCAAGGGAAGCCTCAGACACTGGAGATGTCTGCACTGGAGATGCACAGATTTGGATGATGCAGATTTCCCCTCTCCACCCAATCTCCCTCAGTCCCCATGAGCTTCTGGGAGCTGCAGAGACACCCAGAGCCACCCAGCTCAGCTCTGCAGACACCAACCTCCAAACCAGTCCTGCTGCCCTCTGGGGTGACCACCTGTCTCCACTGCTTTGGCCAAATTAAATAATAATTCAGATTGCTCTCAGGAACTGCCTCAGCTTCAGCTGGTTGAGCCCAGCACACAAAGGGATTCATTCACTGAAGGCAGCAAGGGGCAAATCCAAGGCAAAGATTCCTAAGTCTGCAGTTTGGAAAAGGCTGGGGGTGGGCATGGACAGGAGACAGCTTCAGTTTGAGCATCTGTGTCAAAGCACCAGTGAAACCCCCAACAAGGGATTTATTGCTGGGGGTTTAAATCAGGATTCCACCCAAATCCTGCTCCTACACACATTTGGATGTGGCTGTTCCTCCGTTGGCAGAGGTGGCTCCAGGGCTTTCATCAGCCCTTTCCCTGCCACTGGAATTCAAAGCACAACTTAATTCTTGTTTGCTTTCCAGGGAGATGTTTTTCCTGTGGTTCTGGAGGGGCAGAGGAGTCTTGCAGCAGCAGCAACAGCAGGCAGTGATTAGAGAAGTGCCTAAAATAGACACGTGTAACACTGGCATTCCTGACTGCCAGCACTCCACTCTGCACCCAGAAAGGTGGAAATGACTGCTCAAACACCCATGAAAATGACAAATTAGACAGGCCATGAAAACAGAACTGTTTTGTCCTGGGGAATGGGGTCAGCAGCAAAAATGGACAGAAAGGATGATGTGACAATCTAACAGGATAACTGCAGCCCTGGAGAGTGTGGGGATGGAGCATGAAGAGTTTTGAGGGTTCCATGGCACCAAACCAAGCCCAGGGTTGTCTCCCAGATGCCAACCCAGGGCCAGAAGCTGCAGGATCTTGTTGGACTCAGCCAAACTGCTGCCTTCTGCTTTTACCCCCAGCACAGCCCCATTTCCTGTGCCTTGGAGTATCCATCCGTGCTCCTGCCCCTCACCCTGTGCTTCCCTGCAGGTCACAGCTGCTCTTCTGTTCTCTGCAGCCTCTGCCTCCTCACAGCCCTGGCATGGGGACACAACAGAAGGAGAGGGTGGAGCAGGACGTGCTGAGCTGCCCTGGCTGAACAGATCCCACCAGGAATGGGGTGGGTGCAGAGCAACACCAGCACAGAGGAGCTCTCTGGGGGCTGGGACCACCCCTGCTCTCATTTCCTAGGTAAAGAACCCTCCTGTTGGATGGATGCAATGACCACGTGCAGAATCAGACAAGCCTGTTTCTACTTCAGAAGGATAAAAAATCCACCACCATCACAAGCCACACACATTTTCTCCCCGTTCCTGTCTCTGGGAAAAGATCCATAACTCTAAATAGAACATGGAAGTATTAAAAACAACGAGGAATTATGAGAGGAAGGGCACAAGTGGAGTAATTGAGCCATGAAAATGCAGTTTTAGCTTGTCACCTTCAATACTGCCTAGAGGACTCTGGAAACACTCTGCTCCCTGAATCCCCTGTCACCTACCTAAACTTTAGAGACCCACCCCAACAGGGCCAGGAGCCACTCCTGCTGAAGCTGAGCTCTGTCAGGCACTCCCCAGGCACACAGCAGGGTATCAGCCAGGGCTTTGAGCAGGTGGCAGCTGCAGATCACACCTGGTGAGGTGCAGTGTCCCCCACCGTTCCCAACTGATTCCCACCCACCAGCAGCACATCACAGCCTCCCAGCCCTGAGCCACAGGTGAGCAGGATTGGAGCCTGGCTGCTCCAAGGAAAGGTTTTTCCCAGCTGCAGGAGCCCCAGCCCCAGCCTGTCTGTGCTTCCCAACCCCCTGGCCATGAGTGAAGTGCTTTCCTGGGGGAGCAGTGCAGTTTGGTTCTCCCTCCAGCTTCCCTGCCTGTCTCTTACTGACCCCCTAAGCTGGAGGGCTCTTCCTGGAGCACGTTCTGTGCAGCAGAATTGTCTCCCCACACCTCCTGGCCAACACTCCTCAAAGCCTGGCACTCTGTCCTGCCTGTTGGGAACCTTCCCTGCTGCTGGGGACACTGGCAGCTTCACCTGCTCCCGTGGCATGGTCCAAATGTCACTTGTCCTGGACCCAGATCAGCCCAGGAGTTTGCCCTCAGGGAAGTTGCAACTCACTCCTTTCCAAAACAGAAGCACAAACTGACACTGCAGAGAAGTTTTTGGCAGCCAAGCAGGAATTGGCACTGTAGGACCCTCCCAGGGGGGATGGACACCTCCTTCATCCAGGGGCTTCAGATCAGGGCTCCCCAGTGTCCAGGAGGTCACACAAGGACAAACACTGAAGTGGAAGCAGAAATCCCAGGCACAGCCCTTCCCTGTGGAACCTGAGGGGTGCTGGCTCAATAAAGCAGAAGGATTTTGGAAAATTTTGCTACTGCCCCTGAAACTGGGATGAGTGGTAAGGCTGGGAGCAGAGCAGGGTCACCAAGAAAGGGGGGCTGGAATGTTGTGAGGCAGGAAACTCCACAGTGCCCAGTGAAGCTGGGACAGGAGGGGGGCACAGCCTGGCCCAGCCACGAGCTCCTCTGCCCCAGCCATGGAGGAATTTGGGAATTGCACACCCTGTGATCTGGCTGTGATGCTCACAGGAGCCTCAGCCTGGGCTCCTAAGGAAAACTGCTGCTCCTGGAGCTCTTCAGGGATACTCAGCAGTGGATGGAGGAGGCTCAGAGAACAGAGGGCAGCTGAGAGGCAGGGCCAGGGCTGAGGCTCATGGTGTGTCCCCAGAAAAAAGGGAGACAGGATCCTCTCTCAGAGTTCAGAACCACTGGGAGCCTCCAAGGGATCATTTTGGGGACACCACAGAGAAGGAAAGGGACAGAGCTGAGGAAAATGTTCCACTTGGTCTCCACTTAAAACAACACTGACAATACCTGGGTCTGAAGAGGAAAAATCATCACAGAAAGGTTTGTGTTGGAGGAACCTTAAAGTTCATCTTGTTGCAGCCCCTGCCATGGCAGGGACACCTTCCACTGTCCCAGGCTGCTCCCAGCCCTGTCCAGCCTGGCCTTGGGCACTGCCAGGGATCCAGGGGCAGCCACAGCTGCTCTGGGCACCCTGTGCCAGGCCTGCCCACCCTCACAGGGAACAATTCCTGCCCGATCTCCCATCCAGCCCTGCCCTCTGGCACTGGGAGCCATTCCCTGTGTCCTGTCCCTCCATCCCTTGTCCCAGTTCCTCTCCAGCTCTCCTGGAGCTCCTTCAGGCCCTGGAAGGGGCTCTGAGCTCTCCCTGGAGCCTTCTCCTTATTTCTGCTGGCCCAACCAGTTGTTCTGCCCACAGAAACTCCCAGAGTTCCTGCCTGGTCTCCAAGAAATGCAGTTTTTCATCTTTCTTCCCCCTTTAAAAGGCTGTTTATTGTTTGCTCTCTATTAGGCCGTCTTCCATCATCCAGCTTTATTCCTACCTGTGAGTCCAGCTGGGAATCTCCACATTTACTCTTGCCCACCCAAGACCAGAACCCCACCAAAGCCAGAGAGCCCAGTCCAGGCCCCCCGAGCTCTGCAGCAAACTTAGTTTAAATGCCAAGAGTGAGGCTGCTGAATTCTGTCTCAGTTTCAGATATATTATCCCAAACCCCAAAGGTTTCTTAAATAAAACATGAAAATCCAGAATGCCATCTGTGCAATATCATTGGGCTAATTAAGTTGATATTAAATACAATTTGTTTTACCCAACTCTTACATTTTTAATTTTAAGCGAGTTACAGAATATTCTGGGTGAAATAAGTGTAAGTAAAACTGCTACTGGAAGCTCCAGCAGCTGACCTAGGAACACCTGGGCTGCACATGAGGGGAGAGTCTCAGCAGAAACCTCCTGGAGCTCTTGTTAGCAAAAGGAAAATGCCAAAGCATCCCTGGTAAAGTGACCCTGCCCTGTGGGGCTGCATGTGGGAAAAGCCCTTTGTAGCCAAGAGAAAATGATATTTTTCCAGGAGCAGCCCCAGGGTCTGCCTGAGGGAAAGCTGCCTCTCAGCATCCCCACGAGCCTGTCCAGCCTCTGCCACTTTCTTGGGTGCAAAAAAAAAAAAAAAAAGTCTAAAAATCTTGTAATCCACTCCAGAGCCAGAGGAAGCAGCCCTGGGCAGGTGACCCCAACAGCTCTGCCCTGTGCCCTGCAAGGCTGCATCAGAAACATCCCCACCCTCCCCATGCTGCCCCCAAATCCATGCTGGCCAGGGGGAATTCCCTGCCAGGAGGCCCCAGGGGATGGGTGGGAGCTGCTGAGAGGGGCCAGGACTGGTGGAACAACAATTTGTTGATTTAAGGACCTCCACACACACACAGAGCCATGCAGAGGCAACTCCTACAGCCTGGCCCAGCAGCAGGAGGTCTGAGTGTCCCAGGTCACTTTCCAAGGCCATGCAGCCCATCCAGACACCCCTCACCCTCTCCATCCTACACAGAACTCCAAGTTCTTGGTGTCAAAGAGCTTTCTCTGCCATGGATGGAGGGGGGAAAAGCAGGAGAAAAAGAAAAAAAAAAAAAAGCCAACCTGAGGAAGTCTCCAAGCAAGGGCTGAGCTCCCTGACTGAGGCTCAGGATACTCTTGTTTCCATGATTCCTCCCAAAACCTGTTGAGCTTTAAACAGGACACTGAAACAGGCTGAATTTTGTGCAAAAGGTCTCTCAGAGCCTCTCCAGCACCAAGTTTTAATGGATCAGCCATCTGGATCTCCATCAGGCTGAGTGAGAGCTCCTGCATTCCCCACCACCCTGAATTCCAAGGCCAAAACAGAACAAGCAGAGCAAACCTGCTCCTTCTCCTTTCCACCCCCACCCAGTTTGGCATGGCAAACACTTCCTGCTGAAATACAATTCTGAATTGGATAGGGCTCAAAGACTGATGAGTCCCCTGGACGAGAAAGCTGGCAAGAGGGGGGAAATATTATTCAAAATAAAATACATCAATCACTCCACAAATTATACTGCAATACGTCCTTCAGGCAGGAGGTACCCCTGCTTGGTGCCATAATCTCTTTCTTTGGGATTCTCTTTCTTTAGGGAACTGCACATAACAGACACAAAAGCTGTGTGGGGCATTGCTGTGCAGTATTCTGGGAGGGCTGGGAGCCACAGGAACATCCCAGAGCATCTCTGGGCTCACCTCTGCAGCACACCACGCTGAGAAATCCAGCATGGGCTGGTGGTGGGCTGGGAGCACTGGGAGAACCCCCTGAGCCACTGTCCTTCCTCCTCCCTCCCTGCAGAGGATGTGCTTCCCTCATCCCCTCAGTCACAAAGGGCTTTTCCCTCCCTTGTCATTCCTTCTCTTCAGCTCCATCCCAGTGCTTGTGCTTGTATTTGATGCTGGCAATGAAAAATCAAAGCTTTCCTGGTGTTCCAGGGCTGGCTGCAAACCCCTCACACGGATCAGCTGGCTCTGGCACAGCACCCTCGAGTCAAGGATACAAACAAGATCTGTTATCACCTCTGCTTTTCACATCCAGGTAACTTTTCCAGTTCTTCACTATTTAAAAGTGAAACTTTCTGTATTTTGTGTCTGCCTGAACTGTTTGAGAAGGAGAAGGTTTGAAGAACACACTGTCTTTTTTTGGGGTTTTTTGGGGAATTGAAAGATGCTTTCCCCAGTGGTTTAAAAAGAAAACAACCACAGATGCACTTTTCAGAACTGGAATAACACCATTTAAAAAAAAAAAAAAAAAAAAAAAGCACAAAAGCTTAAAACTGCTTCAGTTTCAAGCAAAACAGTTGAAAATCAAATTAATAAATCAGGTCACTTCCGAGCAGGAGCAGCTGATCTCTGTCCCTTCAGTCAGCTTCTGTGTGATGGTTTTCTTTGCTTCTTTTTGGAGAGGAGCCAAACTGATTCCTTTCCCCTCCATTCCTCCTCTGGCACCGGTGGAAAATCTTCCCCCATCCCTGCTGCTGGAGTGTTCTGCAGGAGGCTGCTGTGGCTTTGGCAGAGGAAGCTGAGAAGTGGGAGCCTGGGAAGGGCAGGAAGGTCTGCAGCCTCAGGGCCCTGTGCTGTGTAAAACACTGCAAAAACTGCCCTTAGTCCTGGTGATTCCCCTCCTCCCCAGGGTTAAACAGAGCAGATTTCTGTCAGGAATGAGGGCTTTGCCCTCAGCTCAGCACCTGGGGACTCTCATCACCCACAGAGCCACTGGGAGCATGCAGAGGGCATTGGGACTCCATGGGATGAGGTTTGTGTGGATACAGACCCCAATATCAACCAGAGCTCCCTTCTTGGGTTCCATAGAGCAGATTTAGCTCCTAACCCATCTCTGGGATGTCTGTTCCTCGTAGCCAGATGAATAATGAACAAATATAAATCACAAGGAATTTATCTGATGATGGCAAGGAGAGAAAGGGATGAATAATTTATTTGATGGATATTATTCATCCATCCATGGAGCCAGCCAAGTAATGAAAACATTTATTCACAAATCACTCTGTTGACAATCGAAAACTTTGTACAAGAAGTAATTCATATGTATGATTTGACTCCCTAAAAACCCAAAATAGAGCTGACCTTGCAGAGAAGCAAGAAGTGCTAGAGCTGGGCTTATCTTAGACCCACCTCATGCTTTCCATCACCTTTCCATCTCTGGGGCAATGGAAAACAGATTTCCAGCTCTGAACTACTGAAAACCTGACTTTCACCCACTATCACCACAAAAAATCTTTAAACATGGCACATGGCTTTCCCATGAAGGCAGAGATTCTCTTCCCACCAACCCAGCCCCGTTCCAGAGTTCAGGAGCTCCCTCCATAAATAAACCACTAGAAAGGCCTAAAAATAACTTTTTTTTTTTTTTTCCAAAGGACATTCAGCTGCTTTCCAAGCCTTGTGCAGTTTATTCCATTATCAGAACTCCTTCCTCCATCCCATCTTGGAGCTCCCAGACTGTTTAAATAACCCAATTGTGTCCATATTCCCTCTGAATAACACGAACAACAGTCAAGCAAAGTTGGAGCTGCCACAGATAAAAATATGCTATTTATGGCCCCCTGAATTCCAGTCACTATTTTATGGCCTCAGCTCTTCTAAAAAGGATCACAAATCTCCACAAAGTCCCCAAGTGCAGCTCTGTGCATTTGGGTCCTCCAAGATATTTAAAATCACATGAAGATGGACTGCTCCCTATTGACCATCTAAACAGAGAGGCATAGAAACACACATTATTCCAACATGACTATGGAATAAATTGCCATCTGCTTCCAAGAAAGAGAGGAGAAAGAATTCTACAGCCACAGCTCTGGAGCTGGTGAGCCAGAAAACTTGTCATGGTTCAATTAATCTCACAAAAAGAATCAAAATCCCAGCAGCCTCTCTGAAATGGATGCAAATCTCCATTCCCCTCTGGTGAGTGAAGCAGGGCTGGCAATCCTGTCAGAGCAGGTTGCTTATGAGATTTTAGTGCCTGTGGGAAAGCACAAGGGCACAATCCTGGGCATATGGCATTTGCTGGGCACTGTCTCCTCCCAGCTGAGATCCTCAGTGCAGGAGACGTGGGAAGGAGAATGAGCAGAGAAGTTCAGGCAGGCTGAGCAGATGGCTGGGGGCTCTCTGCAGCAAAGACCCTGAGGAAGAGCTAGGTTTGGGGGGAGAAAGGTGGGAGGGATTAGAGGAGCCTGGGATGACTTAGGACACAGGGCTGGGCTTCACACCCAATTCCCAGCAAAAGCTCCATAAAGGCAGGTGTGTTCACAGGTAAGAAACTGCTCCTGGAGCCCCAGACTGGTCTGGGTTAGAAGGGACCTTAAAGATCACCCAGTGCCACCCCAAGGGCAGGGACACCTTCCACTGTCCACTTCCATCCCAGGCTGCTCCAAGCCCTGTCCAGCCTGGCCTTGGGCACTGCCAGGGATCCAGGGGCAGCCTCAGCTTCTCTGGGTACCCTGTGCTCTGGGTGCTCCCCTCACAGAGTAAAAAATTTCTTCCCAATATCCAACCTAAGCTTGTCCTCCTCTAATTTAAAACCATTCCCCTTGTCCTGTCACTGTCTGCCTGTATGAGAAGCCCCTCTTCCTCTTTTTCAAAAGCCACTTCAGGCATGGGAAGGGGCTCTGAGGATTCCCAGAACCTTCTCTTCTCCAGGCTGACCCTCCCCAGCTCTCCAGGTCTGTCCCTACAGATCAGAGGTGCTCCAGCCCTCCCCATCCCCATCTCCAGCTGCAGCAGGACAGGGTCTGAGCAGCAGGACCTCAGCCAAGCCCCCAGACCAGGCACAGGCACTCAGCTTTTGGTCCAAATTAAAACCCCCTCTGGCTCCTACTCTCCAGCACCCAAAGGGAGATCACCCAGAGGGCCCAGCTCCAGGGGTGACCAGCCCTCACCCCAAGGAGCAGCTCTCTCCTCCCCCATGCTCAGCCAGGGCATCCTTCCCATGTTGCCACGAAAGTTTTCAGTTGCACACAAAAACAGCCACAAAATTAACAAAGTTTCATCTAAAAAATAGCCCAGAGCTGGGCTTGGAGACTTCCCTGGAAGCAGAGCTTTGGCTAAGACACAATTCCTGCTCCCCACAGGAATATCTGATCTCTTAGAGACCAAAATCTGCTTTATCTCCTACTGAGGGGCCATACTGAATTCCAGACATTCCTCAAACCAGAGAGATTCCCCATTCCAGCAGCAGATATTTGGGCAGCCTCTGTACAGCCCAACACCTTCACTCAATATGCAATGCCTCAATTTCTGGAGCCCCTCAGTAGCACTGTACTCAGAAAAACTACAAAAATGATCACGGTCAATATTTTGGAGTCTTAACAGAGGCTTTAGCACCATTTATAAATTGAATTTTTAGTAAAACCACTCCTGCCTGGAGAGCAGGACCCCACTGAGAGCCCAAGGACTTCAGAAATATTGAAAAGCTCCACCATAACCATTCACTTGCTGCTTTTCCATTCTTTTCCCCCAAATTACCAAACCCAGCACTTCCTATTAGCTCCAATTAAAACTCCAGAGGTGTCTACTAAGGCAGATTTACAGGAAATTTAAACAACAAGAACCTGACAGCAAGTTTTATTTAAAGAAGCAGAGAAATCTCTACCCTCAAATTCCTCCAGATTCAGCCAGCAGCAGGTGAGCTGAGGGCAAGATCTACCAGCACTTCTGTGTCCTGATTCCCAGGAGGAAGGGATGCTCCTGCCTCCAGCACAGGGCTGACCAAAGGGATAGAAGATGGAAGGAGGAGCTGATATTTCACATTTTTGAGACTTTTTTTTTTGGTTTTGCAGGCAGCCAAAGCAGCCTGGAGGCACCAAACAACATCAGCCTAAAGGCATCCTGGGGGCTTTGCTGGGATGGGCGGGGTGGTCACTGATGTCCTCGTGCAGGGCACCTGCAGCAGCTCCCTGTGTCCAGGCACCTTGCAGTGCTGGGCACTGAGGAGAGCCAGCTGTCCTGGAGCTCCATCTAGTGCAAGGCACCCGGGGTTTATTCCTGTCTCCACATCTGGGGGAGCTCTGGCTCCGGGAGTCACAGGATTTCCAGGGACTTGTGCTTTCCAATCCTCCCAATCAGTGAATCAGTGCATTTGCAGCTGCTGCTGCTGCAGGTGACACCGTAAAAACACAGTTCAGGTGCATTTGCCACCAGGAAGGTTGTAAACAGCCAGGGATACTCTATTTCTTTAAATCCTCTGGTTCATTTTCGACTTGGAAGTACCTGGGGCTGCAAAAGGTGTTGCCCACAAGCACTGCAACCTCTGACAGCTTGCAGAACCTCTGCAAGCACCAGGGCTTGGGTAGCTGAAACACAGCTCTGCTTTTCAGAAGGATTTAGGCTTGTCACATCTTGACACCTGCTCCATTGTCTTTGAAAGCCTCCACCACTCCAGAAGTGCTCAGAGCTCCAGGAAAAGGTGCTTTCCCCTGAAATTCTTGCTGGAAGCTGTCAGCAAGCAGGGAACTGCACCATGAGCGTGAGAGGGTGAGCTCCTGGTTTTGTTTTAAACACCAGTATCAAAAGGGGAGGAGGGGGAAAGAAAAATAAAGAATCCTTTTTGGAAAAAGGGCATTGTTAATTTTCAAAGGAATGAAGGAAAAAGTGGGCTGAGATCCTTCTCATGGCTTTTCCCCCAGATACTCTCAGCTGGACAGAGACCAAGGATCTCTCTCCCCAGTACTCCGTGCAAATCCTCTTCCTAAAGCCCCTCTGCCACCCATCCCCACCACAGCAGCCCCAGATCCCAGTGTTTTCCCCTCCTCCTGTGCAGCTGCTCCTTGGGGAAGCCAAGACTTTCTGCAGGTTATTATATTCTTAACCACACCCAATATTCAGGGAGCTTCAACTCCTAGGGAGGGGAGATTGAAACAAAGGGAGGTCTAAATACCTGAATAAAGACATGAATGATTAACAGAAATAACTGTTAATAACTGTTAATTGTTTCCATGCCAGTTGCCAAGATGCATTAAAGAGGCTACAAGGGATTTCCAGCTATTAACAGGTGAGGAGGCAGTGGTGTTAAATGAAGGTCACAGAGTGATTTATACAGCGTGCTACAACACTTGTGCTCACTTTTTTATTAAATATCTCTGCAGTACTATTCCCTGGGAACTCCTGCTTTACCCACCCTACAACTGCTCAGCTTTCCATGGAATCAAGAGATCTTTAAGGTTGGAAAAGACCTCCAAGATCTTTGTTTTTAAACAAACATCACCATTCTCACTAAACTGTATTGCCAAGTGCCACAAATATTTGGTTTTTGAGCACTTCCAGAGATGGTGGCAACAAAATCTGTGGCCAAAATGGGATATCCCCCAATGCATAACTCCTGCTGGAGAAATATCAGGGAAATCCCATGCTGCCAGGCTTGGGAGTTTGAAAATTCTCAAAACCAAAAAAGAAATCAAAGCACGAATGTGTTCATTCCTTGGAATAAGACACCTCTGGTTTCCCGTGCTGGCTCCAGGGCTGGGGAGTGCCCTGCAGGGGTGGGCTCCAGCCAGACACAGCCCCCCATCCCAGGGGGATGCTCCATTTTGTGTGGGCACATCAGCTGCTGCTTTCATTTGGCCTTGAGTTCCTATGTCTCACCAAACCCTCTTGAAACAACTTCCAGAAATGCTTTTATTCTGAGATGTTCTGTCTTGAATGCATCTGATTCACCCCCTCTCCAAATGACCCTTTCCCAGCACAGCCTGTGCAGCCGAAGGGAAGCAGAGTTGTTTTCTCCCTGCTATCACAATTAAGTTGTTTGGTATAAAATGTGGCTGAGAAGTGAATCCATAATGTTCCTGGCCATGTAAGGAAGCTGCTATTACCAGGAGGAAAATGCAGGTAGTAACTCTGTGGGTTTTTCTCCACTGGAGCTGTAATTAATGTGGATGCTGTGCACTAAGTGCAGGGAGAAATACAGACTTCACAGCAGTGAAAATGCATCTCATTAACACCGGAACTACTGTATCCTCCAACTGCATTATGTTCAGCAAGGAAAAGCTGTGTAATTGAATTCCCACCAAAGCACACTTCATCTGCATCACACAGCACCGTGCTCATCCTGCAGCTCCTCTGGGCTGCTGCTGGAAATGAGGATTAATGAGGATACCTGCTTGTTACTCAGGGAGCAGGCACACGGTGTGGTCAGTGAGAGGCTCTGCTCAAACCCCAGCCAGGCAGAGCAGGGTGACTCCGAAGATTTGGATCTCCTTGCACTCAGGATGCACCAAAGAGTCAAAATTCTTTTGTCCATGCAGAAAATACTGGTTAAAACCCCCAACAATTCACAGTAAGACACCTCTGCTGCATAAATACTTCAGTAATAATTAATAAGTGATTTATGGAATTGGTTTTGAACTATTCTAGGCTGGATTGGCTCGAGTGGCAGGGATGTGTATAAATCATTCTGTGCACAGTACCTCCCAATCCCAACATGCAGCTAATGAACCCTCTGGAGCCAAACACACTCCTCCTTCAGGAAGAACCCACTGATCTGCAGCATTTTAATGGATAAATTATTATTAATTTAAATAAATACATTAAAGGCTCTCAAATACAGCAGAGGGGAGAGTTTGGGAAGGGGTAGGAGGCATCCAGACAGAAACAGCAAAGAGGGTTTGGAGATTTGGAGTTGGGAATCTGTGCTTTCACTGAGTAGTCTTTCAGTCAGATCTGAGTGGGATTAATCCATCTCTCTGCTACAGAACCTCCCATCCATGAGCCCCAGCACTGGGGTGTGCAAGGGCAGCAGAGGCTCGTTAAATGCATTTTAGCTCATCATCATCATGTATTCTCCCTTTTCCTCCCCTGTCACATGCTCGCCAGAGCCCCAGCACACGGTTCTTCAGCACACTGGCACAGCTTCCAGGCTGAGAAACCCCTGCAAAGCCAAACCCCAGAGTTATTCTGGGCAGAGGCATCTTAGGGCAAAGCAGCACACAGGGAGGAGGTCACCTCATCTCATGCTGGGGTCCTGGTATGATTTCCCTCCAGGTTCATCCCAGACCCTGACTCCCAAAGTCCCCCCCCAGAGAGAAGGGACCAGCCTCCTCAGCATCCCCTTTGGGTGTTATTTTGGGCTGTAGGGGAGGCAGCGGGAGCAATCCATCACCCTCAACCTTTGGAAAACCAGCAACTGCTGGGATATTATTTGAGCTGCCACTTGGGTGAATTTTACTCATTCTGTCTCCCTAAACATGTGGGGCATGATCCCATCACTCCCAGGACCTCACTGTGCTCCCCAGTGCCTCAGCTCCCATGCAGCCTGGCACACCCCATTACTTCTGCGCTTCAAATCCCATTATTCAGCTCTAACGAGGAAATAATTTTAATTAAGGAAATTAAAAATGTATTTGCATTGGAATTTTAAGAAGGTGTTAATTTGAAAGCACGAAAAAGAGCCCTGCAGCCTGTTTGTGTCAGGAGCAGCAGGGGATGGGCATGGAGGAGGGGAACAGCCCTCTGCATTCCTGGGGAGTGCCCAGGGTCCCTGGAGCAGGGGCAGGGCACAAAAGCAGGGGCAGCACCAGGCAGAGCCACCCCCAGTGAAGGAGGAGGAATCCTGCTCGTTCCTCTCCTGCAGGAGCCTGGAGCCAGGGGGGGATTGGGCTCTTCGCCCAACAAGCAAGAAGACAAAAGGAGTCAGCCTCCAGCTGCACCAAGGGGAGCTTTAGGTCGGGTGTTAGGGAAAATTTCTTCATGGAAGGGGCTGTGAAACACTGGAACAGCTGCCCAAGGCAGTGGTGGATTCTCCATCCCTGGAGGAATTTAAACCCCCTGTGGATGTGGCACTTGGGGACATGGTTGAGCAGTGGGCCTGGCAGTGCAGGGAGAACAGCTGATAGTCAATGATCACAGAGGTCACAGATCACATTTCCAACTTTAATGATTCTACAGATCTATGAAAAGCAGCAAAAAAGGTGTTGGGAAGTCCTTCAGAGAAGTTCTGAAGCCATGAGGCCATAAGGAGGGAGGAGAATATTCCCAGGATGGCCCAGGTCCCCATGGGCTGCAGTGGCCTCTTGTCTCCCCTGCATGGGCAGCCCCCAGGGCTGAGGTTCACCTGGAGGTGCCAGGTCCTGCTTCCATTCCCTCCTTCACTTGTTGTTGGTCTGCAAGGCCACAGGACTCCATCAGCAGTGTCCCAGGCTTTCCACAGGTGCCACTAACCCATGGGGAGCTGGGGTGAGTGACAGTGACAGGGAGGTGGCTTTTGGCCAGAAGGAAGGAGATGCTTCTCATTTTGCCTCCTTGCAGCAGAGACAGCCCAGAGAAAGCTGCAATGCAAGGCTCAGCTTAATGCAGCTGGGTAAGAATCCTATCAAAAACAGCAGCTAATTAGTTAAGTAATACCCAGCGTTATTAATGCTGCAGCTATGCCATCACCCGTGTATTTATAATAATAGTGTTCCCACTGTAATAGCATTAATCATAATGGATTTACTAAGAAATTAAGGGGGAAGGGATATTATCTCCCTTAGGAACAGCACTTGAGAGCAGCCCTACTTAGTGTGTGTGGATTTGGATTGGTTTAATTCTCAATGTCTTGCTCATTAATCTGCTTTTCAAACGGCCCCTCACAAACTCCCCTCTGGGAGTGCAGCCACAGGAGGATGGAGCCAGGGGAGGGGGGTTCAGGCAGAGCAGCCCCAGGGAATCCTGCTAGAGGGTCAGCACAGCCACCAGGGTTTTCTCATGGGATGTGAGGGCACGGTCCTCTCCTGCCTTGGTGGGCAGTGCCAATGTCTGGGCATCATCCTCTTCTCCAGCCAATCTGCTATTCTCAGCTCCATGCTTAAAAGACTCTTCTAGCTTTACCTGGGGAGCAAGGAATATTCAGCATTTCTTCCCAACATTTATAACAAGTGCTCAAAGGTTTTATTAAAACTTGTTTTCCCATAAGCCTTTCTCCTCATCAGGCTTCTGGTTCAAGACACTTGGGCCAACAGCAGCTTGTCCAAGCCAGGGAACGCAGTGAGACACCCACAAGGCTCAGGCTCACCGCCCTCACCAGAACCCATCCATGATCAGCCCATCAAGCTTTCACCAGCAGCTCCTGCCTGAGAAAAATGAAAGCTTGGTGTATCTCCTAAAAGTCAGATGATCTAGATAAAATTAAATTCTGAAGAAAATCAAAACTTGATAAAAATTCAAGCCTGAAGTCAGAAGTGATCCAGTGATTTTTACCAGGAGTACAGCTTTCCTTGATTAGTTTATGGCTGTGTGTACAGACAGAGACATTTTATCACAACTTGCATTAAACCCCTCTCATGCCTTCCCTGGGAGAGTGGAAATGGCCTGGAATGTTCACCTGCCAGCAGGAAAACAAACTGGAGGAAGAATGCTCCCAAACCTTGGAAAGCCCTGGAGCCCTTGGGGCTGCTGTCCCCACCACGGGCATCTGGCTGTCACCAGCACTGGCCGCCAAGGAAACAGGGGATTGAGTACCTGCCCATGAGTACCAGTGTTTATTGTGCCTGTCCTTCACATCATACAAAGGAGCCGAGGACACCTGGTTCATTTTTTCACCCCAAGTTCTTGATACACAAATAAACACATTTCCCCTTTTTTTTTCTTTGTCCATTTAATATTTTTTTTTTCTGTTTTCTCCTTAAGGAGAGGGCTGGGCAGAGATTCGTGAGTGTGCAGGGACACCCCCGTGCCCAGCCCCAGGCCGCAGTGAGCTCTCCCTGGAGCCTCCTCTTCTCCTGGCTGAGCAGCCCCAGCTCTCTCAGAGCAGAGGTGCTCCAGCCCCTGCAGCATCTCCAGGGCTTCCTCTGCCCTCCCTCCAACAGCTCCAGCTCCTTCTGTGCTCAGGACCCCAAGCTGGGGCAGGGATAAGCCTGGGAGGGGCTGCAGCTTCACGGGCACCAGCAGGGAATTTTGTGTTAGCACTGGAGAGGAGCTAAACGTTCTCTGATGCTGAGGGATAAAATGAAAGGAGTGAAGCCTGCGCTGGGCAGCCCTGCTGCCCGCGGCAGTTCCTTGGGGAGCCTGAAGGGACCCTCAGGAGCAGATCCCGGGGCACGGGGCGGCGGGGCCGGGCCGTGGGTCCCTGCCCAGCCCGGCCCGGAGCTCCCCGTGCTCCCTGCCACAGGCACAGGCTCCGACGCAAACCCTGCCCATGGGGGCACAGCAGCCGTGCCACGCTGGCTCCCTGCAGCTCCGGCCGGGCCCGCAGCACCCTGGGGTGCCCACACAGCCCAGATTGTCCCCAAGGCTTCCTGCAGGCTGAGCCAAAGCCAGCGGCCGCCGTGCTGAGCCTCCCCTCGGGGCCGGCCCCAGGCCCTCGGCCTGCCCAGCGCAGCCTCGGTAGCACCGGGCACACCCGCGGAGGAGCCGTGCCCGGGGCTCTGCAGGCCTCGCAGGCTCGGCCCTGCTCCCTCATGGGCTCCCGTGGGCCAGGGGCGCTGGGATTTGCCCCTGCAGACACCAAATGAGTGCGGAGCAACTGCAGGGAGAGCGGGAGCTCTGTCAGTGGGGACCCCTGTGCACAGGGAGCCCCAGCCCGGGGGTGGCCGTGCTGCACCCCCACAGGGACCCCCAGCCCCGGGAGCCCTGAGCAAGTACAAACCACGACCATGCAAATGCTGTCTGTGCCCAAAGCAAATGCAAAGAGAGCTGGGATGTGACAAACAGGGACAATTTATTTAGAGGAGAGCAGCAACATGAACAAACTACAGAATGTATTTACATTATAAGAATCTTTATAACAACAACAATCTATGAAATGTATTTACAGTAAAAGGACCTATATAGCAATTGCAACCTAAGAAATGTATTTACAGAAGAACCTAACAAATTCTAAGATGTGTATACAGAAGTCCAGCATCTCCATCAGTTCTGGAAGACAAGGAAGCAGCATGGCCACTCCAGCCCGGCCCTGAGGGCTGTTCCCTGTGCCCCCAGGCTGGCAGATGCTGGCACAGCGGCACTCTGCCACCAGCACTGAGCCCAGCTGGGGCTGGGAGCCAGGCCCCAGGAGCTGGGCCGGGGCTTGTTTGGCCAAAG
>VZUI01034220.1:0-16181 GCA_013401135.1 Cettia cetti
TCGCCCCGCTCCTCCGGGGCGGCCTGAGCCGCGGCGGGGGGAGCGGGGAGGGACTCCCGCGGCGCGGAGGCGGCGGCCGCCTTTCTCTCCCCCGCCGTGGCTCGGGGACGAGCGGCGGCCGTGCCGCCGGCGGCGGGATGGGCGCGGGCAGCGGCGGAGCTTGCGAGGGCGGGCGGGGGCTGCGCTGGGCCGGGGTCGGTGTTGGGTGGGGAGCGAGGAGGGCTGCTGGGCGCGGGCAGGCTGTGGCCGCACGCCCAGCGCTGCTGTGTGGCTGGTGAGGAGCCCGAAAGGGGCCTCGGGGGTGGGTCGGGGCCTCCTCCGGGCTGTCTCCTGCTTCTGGACTCTGTTCCTCGACCAAAACGTCGCCCGACGTTTGTGGTGGAGATCCGAGCGAGCCGCGTTAAGTAGGTATCGGAGGCACCTCTGCGCACACGGTGCCCTGGCTGCAGGTTTTGGCGTGCCTGGTGCTCAGCCTTCTTACTAAGTAGCTCGGCTGTCGAGGAGTTGACTTTGTTTCTTCCAGGATAATATTTAGGCTTCTAATGTACCTGCGTTGTAAAACCTGCGTGATTTGCCTGATACCTTTCGTGAGGTTAAAGATGATAATATCTTACGGTCATGGATGGAAAAAAGCAGGCCTTTTTAGCTGAAATGTAAATATTACTGTAATTCTGAGCTCATATATCTTAAAAAAAGAGAGGCTGAGTAGACTGTCTTCAAATTTTGAGGTGGCCTACCTCTGGCCTGATAATGACCTTGAGTATTTCTCAGCAATAGTTAAGAAACTTACAAATTAATGGGATAATATTTTATATCATCGGTATCATAACACTTAAGTTCTCCGCTCCTGTTGTTTATTTCCATAACACAAGAACAGAAGTATAGTTTAAAAATAAAAGAAAAACATTGTTACATTTCACTTGTATACTTGAAATTGGTTTTCACATGTTTCTTTTTTCCTCATGAAATGCATGTCATTATGGTTTGAAATCTGTTAGTGCTTTATTTTATGGAATGGGATAGAAGAGGTTTTCCTAACTCTGATTTGAGCAGTGATGGTTTTCTCATAGAAGAAAAAAAAAATTTTTTTTGAAAGCCCAAGCCTTAAAATGGTCAGCAAGAGACTTACAAGCAATGTGTCAGTAAGCTTGTCAGTTAGTAGTCAGGGGAATTCTAAAAACATCATTGCTTTTGGAGCTAAAGCGAAGTTTGGAGTAGAACAAGCATCAACATCTTGAGCTGTTTGTGCAGGAGGGTTTGGTTCAACAGCGGCCTGCCTGCCCATGTGAGTCAGGTAACCTGCCAGGGACTTCAGCAGAATCATACTGCAAAGTCTCTTTGGAGCGTGCCTGAAAAAGGTTATTTTTATGGATGGTGCATGTGTGTGTGCGTATGCGTGAATGTTCTTGTATGTATTTGTACGTGGGTGTCTCTTATCTGAGTCAGCAGCTGATAGGTTTGCTTTTGGGTTTGTGTTTAGACATTATTCTCAAGATACTACTTTTTTTTTTTTCTTTCCAGGCTTTGGTTAATGTTTTAGACTCCTGACATATTTTTCTGAAGCTGATGTTTTCCTAACACTTTCAGCTTGGCTTTAAAAGCTACTTTGCTGGAATGTTTTAAACGGTTAAAAAAACGTCTAGGATTTGAAGTTTATTTAAATTAATTGAAGGAAATACTTCTGGCCTCACCAAAGAAATAACTGGAATCATGGATCAGAACAACAGTTTGCCACCCTATGCTCAAGGCTTAGCCTCCCCTCAGGTAAAAACAAATTATTTAAGATGTAATTATGATCTGAATTTCCTTTATGAACATGTTTTCTCTTTCTTGAAACTAGCTGCACATTTTTTTGCTTGTAAATCTGAAAAATTCTGCTAGGTATTGAACAATACTAGTATAAAGCAGAGTTTTGAAACTATTGATGTCTATATCCAGAAGTGTAAGAAACACAGAGGTTTCTTATACCCAGAGTGTAAGAATATGTGTGGGATTTCTTAATGGGGTTCCTCTTAAGTTGAAACATGACTGACAAGTTGGAAAGATTAATTTAATGTTGTTGGTTGCTCCTTAAACCATGTACATTATGGATTGTTGCTGGGCTATGAATGCATTTGGTACAGTGAACACAGTTCATCTTCAAACAATTTCAAGTTAAATTGTGGGTCAAAGACGAGACATGCTTGCAAGGTAGTGTGAGAAGTATGTCATGTCCCTAGATTCCTTTGGGGTAGTACTTTATTCTATAGAACGGCTGCATTTCCAAGGATTTTCTGGTTTTAATGATTTACTGCTGTATGCTTTAGGTTTAATATAAGCAACTCAGCTAACATAGATTTATTTTTAGACTCCTCCTGAAAACTTTCTCCCTTAAAAACAAAATGGAGTCATCATGATCTGTGGTTTTTGTGTCGTGTTTTCTTCTGTAGGGTGCAATGACTCCAGGAATTCCAATTTTCAGCCCGATGATGCCGTATGGCACAGGACTGACACCGCAGCCTGTCCAGAGCACCAACAGTCTGTCCATATTGGAGGAGCAGCAGCGGCAGCAGCAGCAGCAGCAAGCAGCACAGCAATCCACCTCACAGCAAGCCACACAGGGAACGTCTGGTCAAACCCCCCAGCTCTTCCATTCACAGACTCTTACCACAGCCCCTTTACCAGGAACCACGCCACTGTACCCCTCTCCAATGACTCCAATGACTCCAATAACTCCTGCAACACCAGCATCAGAGAGCTCTGGCATAGTGCCACAACTACAGTGAGTGCCCCATGTGTTAGTGCATCATGCCCTTTCTCAGACAGCCCTTTAAAGACTTAGGACCAAAGTAGCATCAGGAATTAGGTACTGCATTTTGGTGGGAAGGGAGATCCTGAGAATTTGTGAGTCTCCTGTAGCAATATGAGTAATTTATACTTTTATTTTTAGCTTAGTTTCATTACTAAACCACTTAGTAATATAAACAGTTTCTTAGTGATTTGTCAATGGTACATCTTTGGAGCATACCAATGGAGGTTTATATATGTCTTAATTAACACCATCGTAATTTTTAACTCCTTCCACTTCAGGAGCTCATGATGTTCCCTGTTCCAATGGATGGCTAACACTGTATTTGTGAGAAGGGAAAAAACCCTAGAACTAGTTCTAAGTTTAGGTATGGAAGTATTTTCACTGAACTTCAGTTTTAAAGAGACTATTTCAGAAATTTATGGAAGGGGCAAAGAGAAATGGCTGATACCATGGATTGAAAGAGTAGTTTCTCATATTTTTCTTATTTTTTCCCCCTCACTGAGGAATTTTAAATTTCAGGTGTTTCCAAGAAAACAATTTTTTTTTTTACCTGGGAACTTTTTAAAACTTTCTTAAGACCTTCTATCCCATCTCTTGGCAATGCATTTACCTTCTGGGTCATTCCCACTTAATTCTGCACCCTCATCCTTGAAGGGCATAGCAAGGAAAATTTCAGATGGTACTATCTCATTTTCTCCTGTTTCCAGCAGCTTCCCTGATTGTGGCAAGGGCTTTCAGCATCAGTAATTTTTCCTGCCAACAGAGATTCTTCTCATGGGACACTTTTCATAATAGCTGACAGCTAAGAAGGAATCAGCAATTATGCCTTAGGAGCTTCTGCTCTACAAAAGGAGGTTCCTGAGCCAAAACACTGCTCAGTGCTCCTATTAGTAGGAAAGATGCCACTCAAACTTGCTTGGAGAAACAAAACAATAAAAAAAATAAAATTGATTAGGCTTGGTTAAAAATGAGGAAGACACATTAATTCCCTATTGTGTTTTTAATATTTTTTTCTGATCTGTCTTTAGGAATATTGTGTCCACAGTGAATCTTGGTTGCAAACTTGACCTAAAAACTATTGCACTTCGTGCCCGAAATGCTGAATATAATCCCAAGGTAAGAGAAATGTATTAAGAGTTCATCCTATGACGGATATATTAAAGACACAGGTTGTGGCTGCAGGCTGCTGCAGTAAACTGAAAAACCTACCTGCTATATATCCAGTTTTATACTGTAGTTAAAAGGGAAATCTTAATAAACTTAAGGCATTCAAATTAGTAGAAAGCATTTTTATGCTGAGGTAGCTGTGATGTGTGCCAGGTTGTAAGTTGTTAGATTTAGAAAAAACCTAACCAACAGTGTAATAATACACTGCCAAGCTTTTTGTGGTAGAGTTGGCCTCTGCTGCTGTTCATATGGGCTTATTTTTTTTGTAGTGCTCAGTGAGCTCTTTTTGCATATTACTGTGAAAAGTCTGATGATGAAATCTTGTTCCCTATCTCCCAACAAGGAGAAAGGAAAGAAGAATTCAAATCCTGGGCTCCTGCCAGAGCTGTGATTTCTCCACCTAGCCGCTCCTCTGGAATTCTTATGGTCACAGGGCATTCACCAATTTTTCATAGTCTCGCTTCCCCTCTGTTTTCTCATGTTCTCCTCCAGTACTTCTGTCATCTCATTGCTTCTGATGGCTAAATTTGGTGGAACATTAAAATAGAGCAAAATTAAATTGATTTTTTTGCATATTGACTTCAAAGTTGCCTGCTCCTTCTTAATAGTAGTGGGGTTCTAAATAAGTGGCTTGTTTTTAGCTTGGGAAATCTGAACAACAGCAAAGGACCTGGAGCATTGAATCAAGAAAATCATGTTGCTTCATGTTTCTTTTGGGTGGCTCCTCTTGAAAATGTTACCTTTGCAACAGCAGCAGCTGGACACTAATAAAAGTTTAGATGTTGCATAGTTGAACTGTATTGCCTTGGGAAGGCTTCAGTTTTCCCAGGGTGTGTGGGTTTTTTGTTTTAGCATTTAATATTTTGCCTCAGTCGACCTGAACTCTGCTCTCAAAGGTTAAATAAAGCACGCATGCAGGCATATCTGATAAGTGATTGTTACTGTAAGTTCGTACCAGTGATGCTGTTACATAATTGTGAGTAAGATATTAGTGCAGCAAAAATTTGAGCATGCCTTGGTAACCCCTAAGGTAGGGGTGGGTGGCTGTGTAAAACTTGTAGGCTGGAATAATCAATATGAAACTGTTTTCCATGCAGAGGGCTAGAAGGGTTATGTAACACACTCCTGAGGTTTAGTCAGTACATTCATCTATCAAAGAAAGATGTTGCTTGGCTGTATTATTTAAGTCAGATTTTGACAAATGCGCAGTTGTGTAACCCACGCTACCGCCTTGGTTATGTCAGCGTAACAATTCATGGGACTGCAGGGTGAGCTGTTGCAAGTTAAATATAACAAACAGGGGTTTGTGTGTGTATGTGTGTGTGTGTGCCCGCATCAATTTCCAGTATCTCTTGCTTCAAGGATATTTGGGAATGCTTACTTAGAATAAAAAGCTAGAGCTAATGGGGCTGCTGTGTCCTAGTGTGGCAGCTGAGGTGACTTCTGTTTACACAGGACTTTGGCCTCTAGCTGTTCTGTTTGCTGGTATTGTAACACTGTCCATTTTTTGGATAGTCTTCCATCCTACTTATAAGAGAGAAAATTTCAACACATACGGAGGAATTTTTTTAAATTTATTTTTTAAATTGTTTTTATTGCTCTGATGCAAATGTTAGCATTATTTATACGTTGCATATGTAGTAATGAGAGATGAATAGGAATGCAGTGGTAAGTATCCTTCCTGCCTGGGTCTACCTCTCGGTGTGTGTGCTTAAAGGTACTTACAGTTTAAGCATTTCAAGTAAACTTTGAGTGATCTGTGTGTTTGACCTTAATTTTGCAAATTTGGTTTTAATGTAATGATGACAGCAGTATATCACTAACATTCTCAATGCTCACACTTCAGCGTTTTGCTGCTGTTATTATGAGAATAAGAGAACCACGTACTACTGCACTGATATTCAGCTCTGGAAAAATGGTGTGCACAGGAGCAAAAAGGTATGTTTAGGCATTACAAGCAAACTAATTCAGGCTATCTTTTCTCATGTACCATGATGCTTGTTTATATATACACACCAAAGTTGTACAGGTACAACTAATCTTGCTTCACAGTTACTTCAGATTATAGATATTTCTATAGAAAATGCCTGTTTATGATTGAAGGGACTTCCTAAGTTATGAGGAAATGGTAATTCTATTTCTGAGGAGCTTTCATTCAGCCAGATAAACTGGTTTGCAGAGGTTACTATGTTTTTTGGCTTTGCAGTTATCTGCTTTTTCTAATAATTTAAAAAATTCAGCAAGTATGCATTGGAACTGCTTAAAGTATAAGGATGGTGACATAAGGATTTGATATTTGAATAGCTTTATTCATCACAGGACAAGAGCTCCAAATCTGGTTCCTGTAGTCTGATCTGTTCTTAACATGGTCATTGAAGCACAAGAATTGAAAACTAAACATAAGCTTAACTCTGGTGGTCAGGAGAGAAATTCTACTCCGAAGAAGCCTGCTAGGAATCCAGAAGGAATAAACTAATGAGCAGAGATGAATGACTAGATCTGTACTGGGAAACACTTTCTCTGCCTGGTGACACTTGAAATTCAAGTTGTCTTACTCTGCATCAGGAACAAACAGGTCCTCAGCTGTTTACAAACCTGAAGCAAACTGAATTCTGCAACAGTGGGTACAGCTGTACAGTTTTGTTAAACCCATGTTTGAATGCCTGGGCTGAATCAAGCAGAAGATTTTGCCAGTTGACAGATTTTTATGGATGTACTTTCTAGCAGTAGTAATTTAAGGTTCTACGGTGAAAACTTAAGTAACAATCTTAATGTCCCATTAGAGGGACTCTGGTCAGTATTTTGAAAGTGTAAAATGTATGGATTTAGAATTTACTGTTTTGTGTCTTATGAACAGTGAGTGCAACACTAATGGTGTCCAGGAGTCTTTTACCAAAATTAGCATGCAAACCAGTCAGTGCTAGTTGTGAATTTTGGATGTAAAAATTTTGCATGTGAGCTCCCTTCTCCCTCCACACAGACTTTCTTCCCCAATTAGGTATTTGTGGTTTAATGCTGTATGCTTGAAGTAATACTTAACTGAGGAAGTAATACGGATATCCTGCTCTCATTTCAGTGAGGAGCAATCCAGACTGGCAGCAAGGAAGTACGCAAGAGTTGTTCAGAAACTGGGTTTTCCTGCAAAATTTTTGGATTTTAAAATTCAGAATATGGTGGGCAGCTGTGATGTGAAATTTCCCATCAGACTGGAAGGATTGGTACTCACACACCAGCAGTTCAGCAGGTTAAAAAAGGCTTGCTTATGTTTCATTCTTGTTTGATACTGTCTTAGAAAGTGAAATCTATTTAGATTATTCCCTTGCACCCCAGGGAAACCTGCATCTTTGTTCCCATATTTGCAGTGCCTTAGGTGTAACTGAGGCTGCCCAATGTGAACCTGTCAAAATGATCTTCCCTGCTACTCTCCCAAAGTTTCATCTGCTCTGCCCAGTCCTAGACTGGGCCAGAAGATAGGGTGGAACATGGGTCAGCAAGCACGTTGTCTTGGTTTGGAAGACAGCTGACTGGTAGGGAGGGACAGGGCCTCCCTCTGAATGGGGAATTCAAATCCCCTCCCTCCAAATTATTACAGTTTAGAAAATTAAAGGGGCTTTCAGGCAGAGGTATGGGGATAGGAATAACAGTTCTTTACTAGTATGTATAACAAGACAAACAACTACTACAGCATTAATAATAAACAGAACCAGGAGCCTCGAGGGGCTTTGTTTCACAGAGCCCGGGGCAGTCTGATCTCGGTGCCCGAAGGGGCACCGAGAGCACCAGGCTGGAACGGAGGAAAATCCCGGGCTGGTGGATGAAGCTCCGCGGTGGTATCTGAACGGCAGGGATGTCCCGGCAGAGCGGGGAGAGTGCGGCGCCACAGAGTAGCATAAAACCTCAAAGCGGTGCGGAAGAAACGACGGGACAGGCCTGGCCCAGCTCCAGCAGGGCAGGAGGAGGCAGCTCAGAATTCCTGGGCACACGAGCAGATGATGGTAGATTTCCCAGGACCGGACGTGGTGGTGCCAGTGAACTCCTCCCGCAACAAGCAGCAGCCTGGCCGTCCTCTCTCCGGTGCCGAGAGCAAGAGAGACAAGCTGCCTCCAGCCCTGTCCTATACCTGCCCCAAAAACTCACGTGAACTTCCCCTCCCGACTTTCGGCCACCTTTTTGTTCTGGTCAAGCACCCATAAGTACCCAGTACTTAGTCTCCTAGCAACTTAGGGGGGAAAATTCTGTAAGTAGAAACAAAACAAACCTAATCCCCAACACACGTTTAAACACTCTCACTCTTCTCTTACAGCTACGAGCCGGAATTGTTTCCTGGCTTAATCTACAGAATGATTAAGCCAAGAATTGTCCTGCTTATTTTTGTTTCTGGAAAAGTGGTTTTAACTGGTAAGTGAAGACAGTATCTTACTGCAAGAGGTGAGATTCAGACTGCATGACATGGAACACACAGGGATATGTAAGCTGCCAGGTACTTTCCTTTAGAGATGACAGTACTAAGAAAGGAGAGTTAATAAAGTATTCCATGGATGGTGATGCTAAGGACACTTCCGTGTGCAGCCATCCAGCAGCCACTCTGGCAGTCAGTGCCACACCAGCTGCTGTAGGACCAAAGCCTCTTTGCAGTGGGCAGCTTCCGTGAAGCCAGCAGGTTCCCTGCTTGACTCCCTGCACGCCCCACCCACAGTCAGACCAGGTTTTCTTGAGGCTCCACCAGGCTTTGTTATGCAAAGATTGAGCAGTTCAGGCCTCTTGCCTGGGGGTCCTGCACCCAGAGCTCAGCCTGCAGCTCAGCACCGCCCGCTGCACACAGCTATCTGCCCTATATGCCTTAACAGATGAGAATGTGCAAAGCAACAGCACATTTGGCTAGACCAAAGGAACAATGATCATGAAACTTAGTGGGGTATGCAGGTGCCCAAAAAGCTGTAAGAATGCAGGTTATCCTTCTGGCTATGTCTGAAAGACTGTTTCTGCGGCTGAGCGTGTGTGACTGAGCTAGCTTTTCTTTGGCAGCTCAGCTGCAGGCTGCTGCCATGCTCTATGATACAGCAGCCAAAAAAGGGGAGATAGTTGGGCTCTAGGACCTCCTCAACCTCAGGTGCTCGACCTACTCTGTTGATTTCCTCTCATGCTGTGTCTTACTATGGAGAAAAAAACTCACAAGACCCACAGACAAAAGGAGGATCATGTCCCTGCAGTAGGGGAAATGAAGTCCTCTGCAGTCGTTTCCATTGCCAGACCTTCCTCTCCCTGATATTCACACTCTCAAAAAAAGCTCCACCAGTTAGGCCTTTCTGCACAAACATCCTACAGGGCTGTGCTTTGTCGTTGGGTCTCCTGTGGAAATCATGTCTATGAAAATTCCATTTGCAACATAGCATCATCACAGAGATGCTAGTGAAAGTTCTAGCACTTGTCAGATGAAACAGAAAAGGTTGGTAATGTAAGCTCTCCATGAAATGTGTTAAAAATATTGTAAAAATAGAGATTTATGTATACACACAGGTTTTATATAGAGTTGTGTTCAAATACGCATTCTAAAAGGTAAAATTAAGTATTTGGCAAAAGGTGCAAACTAAGTTAACCCCCTCTCTTTTTCCAGGTGCTAAAGTACGAGCAGAAATCTATGAAGCATTTGAAAACATCTATCCTATTTTAAAGGGATTCAGAAAGACAACGTAACAGTTTCTACACGTTTCAGAGAAATCAGGGTTATATTTTAAAAGGTATTGTGTATGGCACAGCAGTAACAAGAAACGGACTTCCAGTGCAACTGCAACACCAGGACTTGGACTATTTCCCAGTTAGTGCCTACTTCCCTGATGCTCAAGGGGAACTGTATTCTTGAATATGTCTACTGAGTTACTGTGAGTTGCTTTACTGGGTTGTTCCTGGAGCAGCCCCTCCAACTTTTATTTATATTCTAGCTTTTAAATAGTTTTAATGCCAGTTCTATTAATAGAGAATCTGTAAGTTGGTTTAAAGACAAATGCAACTGTCACTCAGTGTATAAACCACTTAAATTGCCATGTATATATGTTTTAAGTTCCTTCCATAAGACCATGGTTTTTATAATTTTCAGAACTTTAGCTTTTAAATGTTTTCAATTTAAAAATTTCTTTGATGCCAGACACATTCCCTCTTTCCAGTATTAAGCAAGATAGAATAAATTTATTAATTAAAATGGCTCACTGTACATATATATATAATATATACCTTTCTTCTCTTTCCTTCTTCAACTCCACATGTACAATAAACCCTGTTTATACAACTATGGGAACTGTCTTAATAAATTTTAAAATTACCCAGCTGGTAGAATGAAATACATTGATTTTTTTTTTTTAATTTAATTGATTTTTTAATAGCAGATGCACTACTCTAAGTGACGTGTTGTTTTGAGAGAATCTAGCAGTGCTCCAGCTTGCATACCAGCAGTCACATCCTTGGCAATGTCTACCTTGAATATTTCCCATATGTTAAAGCAAAAGAAATGACTGGTTAAAGAAGCTTGTGTTTGAGTATGTGTTGCCTTATGTTCAACAGATGGGATTTAGGCAAGTCTTAAATAGCTGCATTTGACTGAATTGAAACAACAGATCCCTGCTTAGCTTCTAGAATTTCTTTAAATTACTACTTTTGTATTTTACCAGCTGTGACAGCCTCTCTATATTAGTGTTCCTATAAAATGTCAAAGCCCTTCCAGCTGGAGTCAGTATGTACATAATCTTCCTTCTAAACCACGCTTGAAGCCTAATGGGCTGAGAACTAAAAATAAACTTTTTTCTTCAGTGAATTTCCAGCGATAGTAACCTCTCTATGACTTACACATTATTTCAAACAGCTTTTGTCTGAAACTAACCTAAATGTAAACAATGGTCTCATTACTAAGTTGGTGTTTCATTCTAGACAAAATTTAAGTTTTGGCTGGCTTTGATACTGTTCCATTTGCAAATCCTGAGTGATCCTAATCTTCAGTCTTCTGTCTACACCAGTGTCTCTCCAGGTGTTTTAATGACTGGTTTCATGGATCTTACCAGAAAGATGCTGTCTATTAATGTAGTTGTGCAGGATATACTCAAACACTGCCTTGCCTTCAGTGCAACCACTCTGTGCTGCGAGCTCATGAATGTTGCTGAGAGCTCTTGACTGTAACTGTATGGCTGTCCATGCTTTTGCAGGACCTGAACTATTACCGACTTACATGCAAAACTCTTCAACTCTTCAGAAAGCTTGAATCCCTAAGAAACCATGGGATGGTTTTCAACAAAATCAGTCGAGCTGTACTACAGTGACTTAAGACAGTTTGCTCTTTCACAACATGGACCAGGGCTTAAAACTACCCTGCTAGAAATTGTTTCGTGATAACAAAACCACTTCCATGTACAGCATTCTCTGCCTGCTGCTTTGAGTACTATCAGCATCTAAATGATTTCAAAACCCCCACAGTGGGCCCCACAGAGTCACAGTTTAGCAGCCATGAATGGTTAGAGCAGGGTAAGGGAATATGTAACTGAAGTCAATTCTATATGGAAACAAAAAGAGCCTTTTCTGCAGATACTGCCATAGCCATAGGAGTAGTTAAGCAACTGCCACAGTAAAGCTTCAGCATTATGTTTTCACTTTTCTCTTGCCTCAGCTACATGGCAGTTCTATAGTAGAATTCCTGCAGAGGACCCTTATTTTTAAACTTCACGAATGATGGCAGACTGAGGGTACAATTCAGCCTGAAAATCTGCTGCTACAGGCAGTATGTAACTAAGACAGATGTGTTCTGGTAGGGCTGACTTTGTTTAAACTGCTTCTGCACCAGGTAACTGAGTTAAACTACTTCTGCATAGGGCTAATAATTTTAAGTCAGATAAAACATTTAATTTTTGTGCATTTTATCTCAAATAACCACTCAATCAGAACATGCAACAAACTCAAGTTAGGTTTAGTGTACTTGTCGAGAAAGGGAAACAGATTTAAGTTCCACAGCAAAAGGCAATGCAGCTTTGTCTTAGCTGACTCCTGTACAGCTCTTCAGCATAAGCACTCAAGTGGGTTAACAGTGGTCTGCTTTTCTTTGAATGAATGTTAATTTTTAGTAGCCCAATGAAAATCCTGACAGACTGCAGTCTTTAAGTTTTTGACACTCTATTACCAACAAAAGATAGTTTCACCAATCCAAACATTTTTCATCTTTATTTAATAACTTTCAGGAATGAGATTTGAAATAAAGCTTTCTGAATGAACACATCTGGCTTCTTTACCAGGATGAAGTAAAAGCTCCTCTGGAGCACAAGAGAGGCTGTCAAGGTCTAGTTCCAGCAGTTTTATCACAGTTACAAGATGCAGTTATCAGTGACCTCAGTTCAACTACCTGTTTGCATAGTGCAGAGATGCAGTGAAGCAAATCAAGCAGTCCATTTGGATGACTCAACTTCATAAAGTACAGCCCATGGAGTAGTCTTGTTTCCATATGAACTCTTCCAGGTATTCGTTTCCCCCACCGCAGCTGTCAGCACAAGTGTACACCACCAGCGTTCCCCAGTCAATGCTCTCTCCAAGGCTGTCAACCTGAAGGTGATTCAGGAGCTGTGGCATAATCTTCAAGGAAAACCAAAAAGTTCAGAGGTAGGCCACAGACTTCTCCCCTCTCCCCACTTCTCAACAACAGTCCTGAGTTTGGTGTAAGAATTGATACTCTCTTACACAAAATCCCAGCTGAAGCTACTATGTATATGGCAGCTCAAATAAAATAAATTTGGAATTCTAGGTAAGTTTTCTTTGACCTTACAACACTTGCCTGATCTATGAGCCTCGCACCATTTGAAATTCCAGTAGTAACTATGTTTTTCCCTTGCATGACATTAAGCATGTTCATCATACATACACCTCCAGCATTCAAAATTCTGCAGCTGAATACCTCCAGCCAAACTTATTTATAAGGTGCATCATGAAGTGAAAAAGCACTTAGAAGAGGACATAAAGGCTCTGGACAATCATTTAGCATAGTTAGTTTGTTGCAACTTCAACCTTCTTGCACGAATTACAAGCCAATGCCTATACAATTAGATCCTGAGTCTGAAATACATTATCTGTATTATTTTTAAATGAGCTTACATACCTGGAATTCAAATATCCTTTTGGCACCACATACACAATTTGGGATATCTTTTTCTTCAGGCCTATTTTCACCTGACACCCAGAGTGGACCTTCTCCTCCTCTGCAGTATCTAATAATCTGAAATACGAAAGATGTTTAAGTTCTCATGACTATCCTTTCATCTTGGCATAAAATTGGTGTTTAGTGACACAGACAAAGCTGTAGATGGAGCAGAAAAAGGTCAGTTCTTTGAAGTAGTAACACAGCAAATACCATTTGCAAATGCAGCATTCTAAATAAGACAGATCACTTGTATGAGTTTTCTTAACAATGTGAATGATGCAAGTATTCATATCACAGTTTTTCAGTAACCCAGGGATCATTTAAAGTGATTTGTATTTCCCTAATCAAGGGACCTGGAAATGCAAGGTTGTGTATGTCAGTCTTGAGACAGGGAAAGAGCAGCTGGATAATTAGCACACAGACCTGCACACATTCAAGAATGTAATCCAGATCTTTCTGCCTGCTGTTCTGCATTTAAATACAAGCAGACTATCCTAACGTTCAAGAAGGTATTTTCAGACATATCCTTTGTTTTCATGTTACTAGCAAATTGGGCATTATCAGCAAAAGGACAGATCGGTCAATACAGAGATGGTCAGAGTGAGGAACATACCTAAAGCAAAGAAGGGAACAGACTCAAAGTCTCCTACTTTCTGTGTGTACTTTAACCCCTCAGCAACCAGGCAAAACATGGAGAGAATTTCTTCACCACCACTTTGATGGATTTAGGCCTGTATCTTCTCTGAATGAAACCAGGGACCATGGTTTTGTCTGACAAGGTAGCTTTTTAGCCTTTTGCAGTAATAAGAAATAGCATGGGGGGAAGATTTATGTTTTAAATAGTGGAAATTTTAAAGCCATCACTAATTCCTTCAACCTTAAAAAAAGCCATGCCACCCCCCCCAATGCAGCTGGTGACAGCAACAGAGCTGTTCTCTGCAGTTTTTCTTCTGGCCAACAGGGCCACAGGCTGAGGAACAGCGCAGTAGTTCCCCATGTCCTTTGGTTAGAACCATGTCACAGGATGGTGGCTCTTTCCACACTGCGGGGGACTCAGCACCCTCGTGCTATCTCATCCTGACCGGCGGCTGTTTGAGATGGATGAGCAGGTGCTAAACTCTTACTTCAGCACATAAGGAAGATGAGAGCATGTGGGTTAGGTGTGTGGAGGATGAGGAGGCATCCCCATTTCTAACTAGGTACAAAAGGCAGTGAAACGTTGCAGGTGCAGCAGGATGCTGTGTCAGAATCGCTATGTTCAAAGGCCACCCCATCTTCTGACCTGCTCTGGTTCAGCTGCTACTTGTTTTTTAAACATTTGGAAGATCTTTTCTTCTTCAGTCTCATGTTTTGCCATTGCTTCCAATGTCTCTTCATCTAAGGACTGAAGTGCTTTATCTAAGGAAAAAAAAAGAACAATAAAAGTTACAGGCTAATACATGACACTAAAAATTAAACAGTATTAGCACATGTAAATTCATTTTGCCTCTTAAGTCATTCCTGGCATAAATCTAGGATTTTTTTTCTTTTCATAGCACATTAAGATGCAGTGACACACAGGTCCATTTACTAGTTTTTGTTGCATTTTAAACGTAGATGTCAGTATTGGAATAGTGGAAATGGGAGGAGTTAACCTACCAAAGCTTATGGCTGCCATAAGCCACTGCCACTACAGAACCTTCAGGATACGACATTTGAAAAAGGTCCCACGTGCTGTGCATGTGCTAGACTTCAGTTTTTAGCGCTGAAGAGTGTATCTGTTACACTCCAACAACCACATCAACTGGGGGCACTAAACACTCTTGAGACTGCTTTGGACCACAGCAAGGGACCAGCAGCAACCCAGCATCCTTCCCTGGCACCACCACAAACTCCCCACCCTGGGTGTGTTCAAAGCCAGTGTGGTTGCAGCAAACCCGTCGTGAATTTATGGGGAGTAGGGAGGAAGGAGCCTGCACTAAAACTGCTTAATTCAGAGTCAGTTAAAATATCCTCAAACCAGTTTTCTGCTAGCACAGAAGGAAATGTTTTTTTTTTTCATAAATGAAGATAAATTGAATGAAGTCCAGGCAATCTAACGATCTCCTCATTCCAACAGCATCCAGCAGCAGGTGCCTATTGGAAGCACACAGGGACACAGTGTAACTGACGTATCTGTAGAAACAACTGCTTCAACAGCTCCCGGGGTCAGAGCTTAGTAAGTCTCTCCCGTAAAAGCAACTTATATTATGGGATGGCTACAACAAATTAGCATCACAAGTGACTGCACATTTAGCCTTTTTCCACCAGTAGTTTACAAGGAACACTTAAAAATCGTAGTATTTGATATTTTAAAGACGTGATAACAGGCATCACTGGGAAGAACTACAGGCAGCATTTTATTTCTGACCTGCAATGCCTGCAGCTCCAAGTTCCTCTTGTTCTTTCACATCCTTTGATGTATCTTCAGCTCCTTGTTCATCATCAGTGCTGTCAGCAGGAGATTCTGGTTCCTCAGGTTCTATCAAAATTTCATATTCTGGAAAAAGGAATTCGTTATGCTCTGGAATTGCATCTGCCGAGTCATCTAGAAAACAGAAGCCAGATACCTCTTCACAACGTCACCTCGTATTTCACGTCCTTCTCCCCAAAAGCTGCACAGCAAACTACATAGCAGAAACATTGCATGAGCAAGATTTACATCACTGCTAGACCTGACCTGAAGGTAAGAAAACCTGTTACGTTAAGGACAGTGGAAAGCTGCAACAGGCGTCCTGTTGCTTTGAACCTCTGTAAATCCAAGGGTCTGCGAGGCAGACCAAAGAGCGCTAGCAGCAGCATTTAAGAACTCAAAAGCTGCAGCTCGGTGCAGTATTAACCACAGGCTGGCAGGCGTGTCGAGTTGTTCCAGGGGTCCCCGATGCCCGCGGACCCACCTCCGGCGGCGTGCTGCCCGCAGGAGCGGCGGTGCCCGCGCCGCCAGTCCAGCGCCTGGTGCTCGGGCCCGCAGTAGGCGGCGCGGCGGCAGCGCCCGCAGCAGCGCGGCCCGAGGCAGCCGCAGACGCGGCAGAGCGCGGCGCC
>VZUI01034225.1:0-43846 GCA_013401135.1 Cettia cetti
TATTTGTGAACATACAGCTCTTTATCTGCTCCTCAACAGCCTCAGGAGGCATCACCTGGGGGGAAGTATCCAACAATCCATCCAACAATCCATCCAACAATCCATCCAACAATGGACTGGAGACCCATGCCTGTTTTACCTCCCCGCCCAAAACTGACCTGCAAGGAATCAAAATCTCACTATGAACCTGACATACTTATCAGAATCCCCCTGAATATTTAAATCAGTACAGCTTGCTGCTACATAGTGAAGGGGCAGATTTTTGAGTCAGTAAATCCATTTTACTACAGCAGTGCAATCAGATTACAGGTTTCCAGATATTTGGCATGGCATAAAGTTTCTGAAGTTCAGGTCCTAGACACAGGTAACAAACATATTAAAAAAAAAAAAAATTAGAGAATTTTATGCTTCCTGTAAGAAAGATCTTCAAAACAATCATCACTCAGTCCTTTGTTCTATCATGGTGAGATGTCCCATTATGAAACACTCTTCAGAAAGAATATTGCTGCAGCAGCCCTCTTGTTAGAGGGTAAAAACGAGCCAAGACACAGACTTCTTATTCATCACAGCATGAAAAGGGGCCTGGTTTATTCCTCTTTACAGCTCAGCCATCCTGACTCCAAACATTCACTGACTCTGCCTGCAGCAGCTCCTGCTGTAGGTTTCCCTTGTAGCCTGTGACTGCTGGTGATTTCCTGCTGAACTCTGACTGCAGGGATCTGCAGACTCTGCAGCTTCTACCCAGCTAGACTGTGACTGCAGGCTCCAACAACAGGCTCTGACTGCAGACCCAGACTGACCTCACAGCAGTGATTCTCTCTCCCCAGGACCCTTCTTCTTCCTGATCCACTCCTTCCCTGTTCCTCAAAGTTCCTCCTCCTTCGTAATTTCTCACCCTTCCTCAGCTAAGCCACTCCCTTTTATCACATTTAGCTTTATTGGATACAGCTGTGACTGATCAGGGGTGAGGCTGAATTGGGTAATTAACACAGCTGCTACTTATCAGGGGTGAGGTCACCTGTGTACCTGAACATCCTTGCCATATTTCTGCAGATGCTGATCTTGGCCACTGGTGGAGAACAACCATCAACATATTTCAAACCCAGAGATTAAACAGCTGAAAGGCAATACTGACTCCATCAAATTTATGTTCTTGGGCTCTGGACCATTCAAGGCCAGAGCAGGTAAGGAGCAGGCAGACAGCTTCAGGTGAAACTATATTAAATCACTGTTAAAAAGAGGAATTCATTGTGGGTGCATTTTAAATATCTTGATGGCCTTTTCTAAGTGTTTTGGTGGTCTAAAGGGTCCAAGCTTTTGAGCAAAATAGCTCACAAAGTTCATCTAGAAAGAAATCTAGGAAGAAGTTCATCTAGCATAAGTCACAGATCAAGAAAACTGTTTCCACTTTCTGCAACCCCAAGTAACATGTATGTCCATCCTATGTTATTTTTTATCACCATTAATTTAGGAAAGAAAATATAATCTTCAGATTTACCACTGTATTCCAGGTAACTATACACACAGTCTGCACAAACTATCAGACTGTCCAATTAGAATTTATCTGCATTAATTAAGATTTGCACTTTCCAAGGTTTACTTTAATACATTTTAAGCATGAAAACAAATCATGTTTATCATCATTAAACTGATTCAACAAAATGTTAACAAAGATGTATTATCATCGTCCTGTCCATCAAATGACGATATAAATTAACAGCAAATCTCTAATTGCTAAGAAATATTCATTTAGAATAACAAAATAGTATATCTAAATTACTGACTTCAAGAAAAATTATATTCATCTTAATTTATTGTCTTCAGTTTAAGAGCTCCATTCTATTAGAAAATAAAAACCTGCTAAAACTTACTGGAGAAATGACATTTAAACCAGCCATTCTATGCATTACTACCTTAGGACAACCATCTCCACTACATCAAAAAGCAGACTATATACACACACCTTTTCGTTGCTTGGAATAACACCTATTTCTCATCTATTAAATCTGTGCACAAGAAAAAAGACATTTCCCACAGAGATATGAACTCTGGTATCCACAGCTAACAGAGCTTCCTTTTTTCACTTGTTGTTGACCTCCTATATGTTCTGAAGGCCTGTGCTTCTAATTTGGCCACTTTTGGTATGCTGGCAAGTTAAAAAAAGCAAGACTTTAACTATAATATCTCCTATTTTGTGCAAAGAGAAGAAATTGAAAAGAGTTCTTGGGTTTTCCATAGTCAAAAAATATACTGGTTAAGTAACAATTGTACCCTTATTCTTATTCCCACAAATCTTACTCTTCTTGATGAAATAAAGATACTCTTTATTATCCTCTTTGCAGTGTCTTTTTTCATAGACACTGGGGAAATTGACAAAGCTTGATCAAAAAAATGGATGTCATCAAGAACAGGACCATGATAATTATCAGAAGCTTATAGGAGCAACAATTAATAAAAGGCTTGCTCTGTGACATGTCAGTTTCATGCAAACCCATTTCAGTTCCCATGCAAAGATGTAAGAGTGAGTGGAGCTGTCAGAGAAACATCAAAAATTATCAGCCTGAAAGTTCTGCTATTACCTTGACCTAATGCAAGCAGGGTCCTCTTCAGCAGTGTCCCTGCTTTGAGGGAATAGAGAATCTTTGTTCTCTATTTCTCATCCATGCTTAGAAGTACTTACTTCACTGTCATGCACTTAAATAATTTCTGTCATCACAGACCTGGGGATCTGAAAGCAGGATCCTTTACCATGGTCTGAGTAGCTACCTGAGAAACAAACATTGGCTCTCAGGGATACACAGTGAGTCCAAAACAGAAGGATAGCCACAAGTAATCCACAGAAGTGACAGCAGCCAAGAGCAACACCAGGCATGCCTGTTCTGACTCCTGCATGGAATTACAGAGACTGAAACTTCCTCAGTTAGTACACAGAGCTACAAAGGTTTAAGTGAGACCAGCAGGCAATCCTTCAACTCCATGTATTTTTAAGCAGATGCCATAATTTTAAATATTACAGATAACCTCAGTGCCAGAGAAGACAACAGCAGTGTATTTTCTTCAACCTAGATTACTCCTGCACCGCACATCTCTCTACAAGCCTCTGCCTATCAAGATAGAGGACTCAGGCAGCTGCATTCAGTAGATGCCATATCTAAAAATCCATGTGCCTTGCATTGTATAATCACCACTGCCTGACTAGTTTGACCTTGGATTTTGCTAAGTGCAGGCATGTGACAGCATTTTTCTGTTCAGTGGCTATCCTCAATGTTCTCTTTCTCAAATAAATAATAAACAAACTCTTAACATGGCAAACTGATCCTGTTAACCATGACTTCAAACGAAAAAGCTTGGAGAAATTGAAAAGTAATGCAAAAGGAATGACAGAGTAAGAGAATGAGAATGGGAAGAGATGGAGGGAAGGGTCCCTCTATAATGTAAAACATTATCTTTCTATATTAAGACAGTGGCCTGAAAAATGAAAAAAGGAATAAAGTAAAAGAAAAGACCAATAAGAAAGTAGAGGCGACAGAAGAGCATAGAATAGGGAAATAGCAAAGTCCTCCCCTTACTGGGGAGACTTGTCTGGACATCTCTGCTGGTGCACTGGCAAAAGGCATCACTGGCAGTTTGGTCCTGTTGAAGTCACTGCCATCTCCTTCATACACTTTCTCAACAAAAAGAGAAGAAATTGGGCTAACATTTGAGTACCATGTACATGATTAAGACACACACCAATAGGATTTCCTTAATAGAAGTGCTGCAGAGTAACTGGTATTAGATTTGAAATGGGAGCAACCAAAGAATTACTTGTATTACAAAAGAAAAGACCAGCACTAGTCTTTATGTATCCGACTACACACAAAGGTCCTTCAAGACCTAAGAAATTATTAAAGGAGCTCTCACAAAGTTACAAATAGGAGACTTTGATACAACACACACTGTGAGACATCAAAACATCATTGGAATTGTATTATGGACCATAATTTTTTTTTTGTTACAAACTGATGTCTGCCACTAAAACAGATAATGAAAGAGACCTCTTTTTCCTCTTACACTGACAACCAGAAAAAAGGTGGGGAAAGAGACATATGAGAAATAACAATATAATGTATTTATCTTGGGAAGAAAACATACACTATTATATGGAAGCACAAGCAGCTTAATTGCTTAATAGCTTAGTTACTGAATCTCAAAGAAAATGTATTCTTTTATAATGTTATAAAACATAGTGAAGCAAGAAAAGTGCAAGTTTAACTTTTATGAAAAAGCAAACTCCAGAGCACATATAATAAACTAGTCAGGAAAATTGCATTACAAGGTTTGTAACTTCCAAAGTGCATTGCATCAATACTACATTGGCTTTGATCTTTCTGTTTAAGTTATTTTACAGACCGGGATACATAAATAATGAATTCCTCCCATTAAAAAAAAAAAAAAAAAAAAAAAAAAAAAAAAAAAAAAAAAAAAAAAAAAGTAGCAAATTGCAAACTATGACAAAAGGCTCTAACTTGCTGGTTGGATTTTACATCTACCATTTCAACACATTGTCCAAAGAGACAACTGAGCACTCAGAATCTTTTACATTGCTGCTGCAATAGAGAGAAACAAATTCCTCTTACCTGTGCTCCAACTCTCGGATGGACAATATAACTCCAGAAGTCGATGCCTTTTGTTGTAGAGTGGCCAGGAAGGTGAACTCACTTTTATTCCAGAAGAGTTGAATTAACTTCTCACTCACATGGGGTGCTGCATGGATTTCTCTTTCTGTATCTAAGAATTTTATTTTTAAAAGGAAAAAGAAAGGGAAATAACGGTCTAGTAAAAATGCTAAGTCAGAAAGATTCAAATTACATTTTTCATTTTCACATCAATATTTTTCATTTTTGAGAGTCATCTGCCATGGTCCACCACTGCACTTTTTCAATGAAAAAATCCAAATGCCATCTCTGTCAGCATGCCCACTTGTCACTTTGATAAGTTCACGACTGGTCAGCTACTGATTTTCTGATGGATTTCTTGATGGGATGCTGAGCCATTTGTGTCTGCTGCGAGCAGATTAAGTTGCTGTAAATAAGGTGTGCTGCAGTCAGATAAATAGGCCCCTAAATTCTGAGAAATCTCAGGCACTGCCTCTCCCAACACAATTCACCAAGCTCCAGTTTCAGTTTTTACCACAGACTCTGTTACCACCTGTCCCTCGTAGATCACAGGGAAGCTGTCCTTGCACAGTGTAAGGCAGAGATGTATTATTGCTAATAATGCTATATGGCTGTGCTCCTGCCTGAGAAATAAATACAAGACACGCTTGCAATCCATGGCTGTTCCAGGGATTTCTCAGTTTAAACAAGCAGAGTATGACAGCTCATACAATATTTATTAAACTACAGCCTTACCAGGCAGCTGCAGAAACATTCCAACCTCGCTAATCCTGATGATGTCCAAGCAGCATCATGCCTTCTCACAGCTGATCTTCTAAGATTCAAATGCATCACTTCCCACTACATTCATTTTTACCTCATCCTTTTATTAACTATGCATCATCATTATGAAAGACAATTAACAACAAAGCAGAGAAATCTTGGCATTTCACCTTCCCACCCATTGCCATGTCTCTCATGTTGGGCCTTTGTCACACATTTGTGAGACCTGAGCCACTTGCAGCTCCTGGATGTCACAACCAATTAGGAACCCTTGGTGCTTGCTTTCCAAAGGTTTTACTGTGAAGCCAAAATTGCTGGCACAAATTCTCAGCTGGTAGAAAACCACAGAACTCCACTAAATGCTGAGAATCCAGCCCAGCATGCATGATGTAACACAAAAAGGAATGATAAAAATTACAATTCAGAATTTCACTTCAGGGGGGAAAAAAAAAATCCCCAACACTATAAAAAGCCCCCATTGTGTCATTAAATGAGGCTTTGCAGACAAAGAGGAGAGAGAAACTGGCTTGGAAAACAACCTAAAGCCTCAAACACACAACCGCTGAGCGAATGCCATGGACTGAAACCAAACTCCAAGGAAAAAGTATTCAAGCATGTTTGGTAATTGGATGTCTCAGTTTTTCCTGTGCAGCTTAAAGCCCTCCAAATGAGCTTACACACTCAGACTCGTAACATGCTTGCACTCTGAAAGGCTTCAACCACTAGCTATCATTGAAAAATCTTTGCCAGGGGCTCAAATTCCCCGGATAAAAAAATACAGTGCCCACTTTACATCAACAAATTATTTGTCTGTCCAGTGCCACTTTTATCATGGCAGAGGATAAAGCTTCCAAAAGCAGAAATCATCTCCACTGCCATCATATAGTAGAATAGAAGACTAAACAAACCAGCACAGAAGACCAGATGCTGTCTTTATCTATTAGTTTTGTTATCTGCATCATTATCTTCACCTAGCAGGTGTTATTACTGGTCATAAAAATCACGTAGTTTCTTTTTAAAAAGCTGATGCAAGAGATACAAAACTATGTCTCCCACAGACCCATAAATTCACCAACATCCACTTTGCTATCTACAACCCACTGGCAGCATGTTCTAAGGCAAGACTCAGAGGCAAAATGTCCAAGACCTGACAGATGAAGATGATTATCACTTTTTGAAGGTTAAAAACCATCATATCTTACAATTTTTTTTCCTTAAAGGTGTTACAGTTACCAGAAATAAAATATGACTTAACAAAGCTTTCAAAAAATCTTCCACATGAAAGCACAGGCAGTGCTATCAGTGGAACATATATGTTTAAACTTCAGTCAAGCCTTGCAAAGTACAACAGTTTCTCATTATAGGAAGGCCCACATCCCACCACCTATCCATCAAATTTTATACAAAAATATAGGGCTCCTTGCTCAGAATCATCCATCGTTCACCAGTACACTGACTACTCCAGTTAGAAACATACTTTGATATATTTTGCTATTCTCTGCCACCTCTTCATAGATAAGAGGTGGTAAACCACATGAAACACTGATATTTGTTCTCTGTTGATTAAAATCAGTAAGATACAAAGTTTTGAAATTCCAGAGTGTTGGGTCAAAACTACTGGATAACCAATAGTACTTACAGACTGCCTTGCAACACTGTGCTAGCATAATTAGTACAAAGGAGGTTATATAATCAGGCTTTTAGAAATTAACACACTTCTAAGTACAGTGCTATGTATTTGGGGAGCAAGTCCAGCCATTACCAGCGCCTTGGGACATCCTTACTGCAAGCCAGGTGAAAAATTTACTTGCTGATGCAAAGATGTCTCTAGAAATGCTGCTTCCCACAGCCTGATCTCAGTAACTACAGGGGGACTTTCTCACTAGTTCCATGGTGAGTTGGTAAATGCAGCTGGACTGGTGAGCTTAGGCTAGCAAGGCTGGTGGGGACCCAGAGGGATTCTGGAGCTGAGACTGCCCCAGTGCCGAGCACAACCTGGGTTTGCAACCTAGAACTCAAATGCTGGGAAAGAGGGGTTTTGAGGACAGCCCAGTATTACTTTTATCTTCTTTTTCTTGACAGAGTTGGGATTAAATGCACCAGACAGTGTTTCTTGTTAGGACTCAGATGTTTATTAATTCTTATCTACATTACAGTCTCACAAACCATCAGTTCTACAGCACTTCTAGATAACAAACTAAAAAATGGCCTCTATCTCTCTCTCTACAAGGCCTTTTAAGGATAAATTGTCCAACAAAGTATTGACACCTAAATTATTTTTATTTTAGCCCAATAACCAACCATCCCTGGCCTGGAATGCGGACTTCTCTACCCAATTACAAAATACAGACCCATGAAGAAGAAGGTGAAAAAGGACTGGCCTCTGCCCTAAAACCTCCATCTTGCTTTATATATATATTACTATATTCTAAAACCTTAAACTCTAAGCCTTCCACCCTGTGATATCACACACTTCTATTCAAACTACACCTACCCATAATCCCAGTGCTATCACTCAATTTTGGAAGCCTTCTCCACGGCCTCAGGTCAATGCAGTGTTTGCTTGAGGGTCAGTGCCTGTCAGCACAAAAGTCTGAAATTCTCAGTGCCCAGGGTTCCAACAGCCCAGCTCCTGTGCCCATGGCACGGCCCCCACACCTCTTGGGCAGTGTCTGCCCTCACACACACCTTCCCTGGGAATGTGGTATTTGTGTTTTGCTTGATTTCTGCAGAAAATACCATAGAAATGAGCTGGGAGTACAATGCATTTAGAATAAGAGCCTTCTATTTTCAGGTAGATTTTCACACCTCAAAATAAAAAAAATTAAAAAAAGAAGAAAAATTGAAAATACATACACCCCCTCACCACAGGTACCTGAAAGGCAAAATACTTTTTATGCTCTCTATAAAAATAACTGTCTGGTTGTAATGAAATGTCATATTTCCTACATAATATAGAACAATATAGGTTTATACAGCAATCTTCAGTGAAACATCGCTTCATGCTTGAATGATAATGCAATCTCAGCAAAATAAACAAACACAGATACGACTTTCATATGCCCTTCTATGTGATTATATTTTCTTAATTTGAAATAGTGACTGTCTGGAGGGTTTTTTAAAACACACCAGAGTGTTTCTAAAATTAAGTGAGGAAAGAAAGCAAGCATAGTCAGTTATTTGCAAGTCCAAGAGAGAAATCATCTCAGAGCATCAGATAAAGGCAACTTTCTACCTTCAGCAGAACAAAAGCACGAGACATACCTATGTCAGAGAGAGCCTATGTGTTTCTTGACTTTAATTCTTTTTTTTTTTAAGCTGTGGGTCCAAGGAAGAAGCACCAAATAAAAACCAACAGTCCAGTTTGCGAGGACAGACAACAATAACCATTTAGTTACTACCACTCTCTACCATCCCCTGGGACCATCTCCCCCCCCCAGCCAGGGATGGCACCTTTACTTCTCCTAGATGCCTTATCCCCTGAGAGCCCATTCAGCCCCTGACCAGCACAGCCCTGCCAAGCTGTCTTGGGTTGCAACATGTAACCAAAAACGTGTATTCCTTTTGCCATCAGTTGAAGAGTTGTTTTTCTCTTTATCTCATAACTCCAGGGTGGAGGGGGCAGGGCCTTCTGTTCATGGCCCAGCTGTTAAACTAGGTGGCGCAGTGTTCTTATCTCTTCCACCACCCATCCTCCCTAAAGGGATATCAGCTGTTCATGGGCCATGGAGGCTCACTGCACGGCTGATAACATTACATCATCCCATTGGGAGATGCTCCACCCAGGGGGAAGAGCCCAGAATTCCTACCTGGATAAACCTGAGAGTCAGAACACCAGGACAGCCTGTGTGCACTGGATTCCCAGAGGAAGACTGGACCCATCTCATCACCACTGGACCCTGCTACAGGATCATCTCTGCACCAACACAATCACAACTCTCCCTCCAGGAGGACTTGATTGGACTGCAACCAACACCCTGATGAACAGAGGGTCAAGTCATATACAGACTCTGACAGTGTTTCCAGGATTTTTTGCTTGTTTGTTTGCCTGGGGTTTTTTGTGTTTTGGGCTTTTTTTTTTCTACTACTACATTTGTATTTTTTTAATATTCCTAGTAAACAACTGTTATTTCTATTCCCATATCTTTGCCTGAAAGCCCCTTAATTTCAAAATTATAATAATGCAGAGGGAGAGGGCTTACATTCTCCATTCTGAGGGAAGCTCTGGCTTTCCCTGGCAGACACCTCTCTTTCCAAACCAAGACACAAGCTAAAAAGAGCTACAAGAGGAAGCAGCGACCAGGGGTGCCCTGACACAGAGGCTGAGCACCCACAGCACAACTCTGGCTGCAGAGCACACCCACAGCACCCTGCCCTACACCCTGAGCCACACAAAGAAATTTTACCCACGGCTGTAACTATTCATAACACTCACTATCAATATAAGTGATATATTTATATATATTATATATATATATAAGGTAAGTTATAATATAACACTTCAAAATGAGTCCCAAATTTTTATTTTAGCATAGGTGTGTTTCCACTTCACCACAAAACCAAATGAATGGCAATGCTGGTCTGGGACCAATGGTGTTAAGCCAAGCTTTAGCTCACCTGTATGAACTGGTCAGATATTTCAGTGCACACTAACCCTAAATGCCAAATGGAATCAGGTACAATAACTCAGGATCAGCATCAGTCCTTAGCCAAACTGTTTTAGACCCTCAAGTCACATCTTCCTGTGTGGATTCAATGCTCTATGCATCAGCAGCTCTAGCAAGTAAAAATTAAAACCTCAGGCTTCTGCCATTTGTAACCCTGAAAACATTAGAAGCCCTAGATAAGAGAAATGGAGGAGTTGGCATCAACTCCATTAGAAACAGTGCAAGAAAATCACCACCACACAGAGCAAACAAAATGAGTTAGAGAAGGGAAAGGATAATGCTAGGAAAGAAAGCAAAGGTCTTGCCAAACTCCCTATGACAGTAGCAACAATGCACTGTACAAAGGGAAATACATGACCATTTGGGATGGAATTTTAAGTGATGAAAAATGTTCAGTTGTTAAAAGCCATACCCCAATCCATCTGGGGAATAATTCTTCTTTAATATATGCCTCCATCAGAGGAAAAATATTAAAATTCAATTCTGGATCAACTCATTTTCTAAAGCAATAGGTACATTTTATCATTCACTAGCCTGCTTGAATACCTTTTACTTCCCTTGGCAGAGAACATACTGCAGAACACATTGCTTTATTGGTAACTTCAATCATTTTAAAGCTATTTCCTTCAACATGCTTTCAGTAGAACCTCTGAGCAGTCACTCTGGACAAGCAAGCAGAAATTAATCTTGCAACAACAGAGAATCTGAATTTAAGCTATAGCAATTAAAGAATCGAATATTACAGCTTTTTGGCTTTTACCTTGCTGTGGGCAAAATCCAATAAAACTGAAAACTATATTTAAAAAAAAAAATCACCCCAATATCCCACTTTTTTTGAAGTCACCAGCTTTACAAAAATGAAACCAAGATTAGAAGGATGATCCAAAGCTAGAAACTCTCAATGTAGGTAGATCCTAGCAGCTGCTGAGGATGAAAACACACAACAGCATCACAAAAACATTCCTGCTCACTGAAGCAGGCGCTTCACCAAAGCCTCTATGTCAAGTGGGATCCAGTGCACCAACTCCTTTCCTGCACACTGGTTTCATAAAACAGTGTATAAAGAATTGGTAAAAAAAAAAAAAAAAAAAACAAAACCAAAACAAAACCAAAACACCAGTGATAAATGCCCATTCCCACTCACTTCCACCCTTCAAAAAGCACTCTTCAGTCTACAGAAGTCAAAAACAGATGCAAAAATCCCCAAAATAATGCTAATTATGGGGATCATCTCCAAAAAGAATCATTACAGTGCCAAGCAGAGAAATGCTTCAAGTACTTGTCCCTCCCTACCTACAAAGGGCAAAATGTAGAGGTCTGCAGATACCAATTTTTTTTTATTTTGAGCTATGGAGATAAATTCACATAAGTTTCTCTTTATATGCTAAGAAAATCAAAGACTTCACAACATGCTCCTGTGGCAGGAAAAAGCACAGAGCCACGTACATCCCTCAGAGCACTTTGGGAGCTCAGTTCAGCCATGAGCACTAAGGCTCCAGACAGCCCACACCGTGCTGCAGAGACCCACATGCCTGCACTGCTTCCACCCAGGGTAGATGGGGTTCAATAAGCTGGGGGTACTGCCAGTGGAAAATAAATGTAAGTTTATGTTAAGCTGGCACTCTGTAGCTCTCTGGAGTCCCTACACTGCAACAGTGGGGACCAGGATCACCTGTTCTACCTGCCTGCAACCCAAAGAGAGAGGTCAAAACACCTCACTCTTCTCACCTCACACACTTACCAGGGAGGGCACTCTCATAAGCACGTCCCTGTTTATGAGTATTCTCACCTGCATGAAAAGACACTGTAAATGTTTTTGCCCTGCTAGTTTCCACTCAGAGTCAGTAATGAACAGTAAGAATCATGTTCAACAGCACAGCTTTCTAAATTATGATTATTCATTGTAAATCACTTTTTGCATGTTGCTTCAAACAGTGTATCTCAAGAATAAGATCCGTCTGCAGTGAAATGCTTCGTGATTTTAATATGCATGCCTCCTACAGAGATGATGTCTCATTTTAATTATTGTCTCGGTTTAATGGGTTTTCATTAAATTAGAGGATGGAGCAATTACCAGGGTGAACAGCTAATGTCATAAAGGTAAGTTCCCACGACTATACAGCAAAAGCAGTTCCTCTAGAGAAGGTGGAAAAATAGTGTAATTCAATGTAAACTCTGCATTTGCATCATGCAAAACGACCCCTGGCTATATACATGCTCATTTATTGCTGTCATTTTGATATACATGTTTGTAAACTAGTTTACAAATAGGTCTCTCCTAACAAAATTCACCTAGCATTTAAAATTATATATACACATAAAAAAAAAAAATTTTTCAGGAAGCCATTGCAAACCCAGTCCTAAAACTCCAGATGCCAGGGGCAGGAGAATTTTGAGTCACTGAAGAAATCAGAGTACTTATCAAATCACAGTTTCTCCTCAACCACTAATTTAGCTGATGTAGTGGCTTAGTATCAGACTCTTAACTCCTTGAAAACTGGCTTGACTTGAGCACCAGCTAGAGTGACCACACTCATGCTAATTAAGTGGATGTCAGAGAGTCTTAAGTCCTTTGTTGGTTAATCAGCATTTCAAACTGAACCATGGCAATGGAGTACTTTGGAACAAAGAGAGCAGCAGATCCTGCCCAGGACCTGGAAACGAACACAAGCTGGGAGCAAAGGCAGACCCTGTGCTTCTGCAGCCCCAGCCAGCCAAAGGTGCCCAACGTGGCAGAGCAACCACAGCAGCAGGAAGTTGTAGCAAAGCCTGTGACCAGAAAATTCATGTGGGTCTGTTTCTTTCATATCTTCTTTTCCTCATGCTAGAGCTGGGATTAATACATGGGAGTCGCAGTTTTCGTGTTCAGACTCAGTGTTCATAAATGGATGCCTCTCTTTCCAAGGTTATTTAAGTGCTAATCACTCAATAAGGACATTACACCTATATTATTTATATTTTTGACCCAATAATTGGCAACACAAGGCCCGCAATGCAGACCTTCTTCACCCAATTAGAAAAAACACCTGAAACCAAGAAGAAGAAGGTGAAGAAGAAGGACTTAGACAACGCCCAAGATCCTCCACATTGCCCTACATATATTACTATAATCTAAAGCCTTAAAATCTAAGTTTCCAGTGTTTCAACAGGTCTCCTGCCTCCAGGGCTTTTTCCTTGCCTTTTCCACCCAACATGGGCAGAGAATGACTAAGGAAAGCACTGGAGCACGACGAGAGAAGCAGCAGCCTGGTGACACTCAAATCCTAGTGACTGACATTGTCATCAAACCAGCTGGCTGGCTGCTGTGGACCAAAATCAGACACCTGCAGTCAGCCAAGGGCCTTTTGGAGAAGGTTTCCTGCTGTCAACAACAGACAACACCTTGCTGAGGCTACACATCACCTGTTACTCAAGGCTGCACTTGAACTTATTTCAAGTATTTTAAGCGGCTGCTGAGCTCGTCTTCTCAAGTAGGCTCTGTTGCTTCCTCAAGGGGTTCATGCTGAAATCAAGACTGTTTACAAATGGTTGAGCCTTTAAATTAAATGCTTTGTTGAAATGCTCCAGAAGTTCACTATCACTGAAAGCACATAATCTGCTCTTAAATCATGTGAGTTAATCAAATTACATGTGTTGTTAGTTAATGAGTTCAGGAGTCACTGATTGTATCATCTTTTCCACTGTTTACCTACATTAGATAAGGTTATCATGTTATTATCCTGTGCTATAAAGATTGCTCTTTGCCAGTTTGGAAAATAACATTTTAACAGAAGGAACATGGACTTATACCAGCAACACTGTGAGCAGAGCCAGGGGCTCACTGGGAAAATGCAATAATTGCCAAGAACCATTCCCAGGGTGCTATCCATTTTGCAGGAAGAATACTGGCCACTCCGGGGATCTATTTCAAAAATATATTAAATGCTAACGTCACGCGCAAATAATGAGCCACTCAAAAATATGGCTTCATGCAAAAGCAAGCTCCCCTTCTACAAAGCATTTTCAGGTATGCTTGAAGTCACACAAAAATATTAGAGATTGCTTTTAAAAAATGGTAATATATACCAAACCTTGATGAAACACGTTCTGCATTTGCTTAAAGGAAACTTAAGGTGGTACCAGAAGGTGAGGAGCCCCTAGAACAAAAATCAGACATAGAAGACAAGTTTTGCAAATAACTACTAATTGTAGGTTTGGTCTTATTTCCTCCCACTATAACTCCAAGTGTGTTTGTAATTCAGAAATAAAATATAAGGTTAATAGAACAGAGAGATTGATCCATTCATATTTGAGCAGTATGTAATAGTTCTGATTTCTCATTTAGCACTCTTCCTCCTTCCTAATAATAAATACTGCTCATAATTTAAGGCAACAATATTTTAAAAAACCACAAATACTTCTGAAGTGCTTTATGATTCCTAAATTTACTACGAATTTAGCAGATATAGTCAAAAAATAATCAATTTCAAAAAAAAAAAATTAAGTGTCAAAACAGACACTAACAGAAGAGATGCAGGCTCCTTTAGAAAGTGGTCAGTGGGTTTTCCTTTATTGTGGGATGAGCTCCTCTTTATACAGAATGTCAGAGGTCAATTTGATTGGTAACACAAAGGTAAACTTTTCAATCAATTTGTCATCCTAGAGGGACATCAGAAGAAGGTCCCTCCTATAAGAAAGAATGTAAACGTCCTTATATTTACAAAACATTGTTCTTCTGTTTACCAGAAGAACACTGGGGAAAGAGCCCTTCCAAGATCAAAACATGCAGGCATGAAACTCAGGACCACATGGAAGATCCAGATTCCACTGGAGAAGGAGAGAAGCTGAATGCCTACATTACTCTGACTTTGTTGCAAATCCCAGTCTAACTTCAGTTAGAAGCCATACAGAAATTAGAATTTGCCTCCCTGGTCAAAAACTGCATTCTTAAATGTATAAATCAAAATACTACTTGAAATAGTTCATTAAAAGGGAAGTTTCAGCTAAGCAGAAATTTGACTGGGTTTCTCCACCGTGGAGAGAGGTTACTGTGCCTAATGCAGCTAGCAGACCTGGGTACACCTACACACAGGTTTTAATTTCCAGTTGTTTTATCACACGAATAATCCAACTAAAGACAATGAAATTATCCTTGAAGTTCAAAGCAAGCATGTGCTGAAGTGCTCTCTTGGTTCAAAAACTCTCAGTGAGTTGACAGTCTAAATAGTTTTTTAATTACTTTTAAAGCATAGGTCATGTATTGCTGAAATATTATGATTTCAGGGGTTTTTTTATATTCTATGTATGATTTATACTAGCATTAAACAAAATGTGTTTCATGAAATAATTCTCCCTTTTGTTTTCTTTCCCTGAGGAAAAAAATCACTCCCATGTTATTGCTAACACAAATTAAATCCTGGGTGTCTGTTTTATTTATTAACTGCATGATAATAGCGTGAGGCATAATACATTTGTCAGAGCCCTTCCCCACTGAAGTATAATTTCTGCTGTCAGCTTCTTTAAGTTTAGATTCAATATTCTAGATGTCTTTGTTTCTTGGAACATACATGGGCACACATTTATATTTTCTCCAAGAATAAGTATAAACGCTATTGGTGAAGTGTTTCACAACACCCACAACAAAGAACCATAAATAACTGACACACTTAGTCATTCTCCATGAGTTTTACATGATTTCAGAGATTTAATAATTTATTTTTAAAAGTCACAATAATAACTGTTTTATCTTTTTACACCTTAATTATGATTTGGACCATTGCTTTTCTTATTTCACCCAAGCATACCACAACTCATGAATAAAATATGACAACTTTGATAGCATCCATTGCTGTGGGTTCATCCGTAACAAGAAACGTGATTAGGGTACTAAGAGCTCCCTTTTTCTCCATAAGCCTTTGTTTCTGAAAATAAGCTTTTATTTAAACAGAATTGCCTCATGTCCCCACTCTCCTGCATTTCCTGCCATTAGCAGTAACACCAGCAATAATGTTTTCTTTTTTTTTTTTTATGATTACATTTTGAAGCGATTAGGATGGCACGAAGCAAGGTGGGCAGAATATCCCATCTGAAAGCTGGCACTCACAAGACATCAGACAACATTAAAAGCAATGCCAGTATCAGAGAACAAAAAGCTAAAGCAGATGACATGACTGAAATACGTGAGAAATGCTGTCTTAAAAGGGAAACCATTATTTTTCCTGGATCCATAATTAGTTACAATGAAGGAAACCTAAATTTCTTCCACCATTTCCCAAACAAGATTGCTGTAACTAATACTGCAGTGTCCTCCTACTACAGCTTGTCAGTACATTCCCTGAAAAGGAAGGCTTGGGACAAGTGCAGTACATGAGGTTACCAAATCGTCAACATTTACAAAATTATTCTCCAAATATCATGCTTTAAGGCTGTGCTGCTTTTCTTTCCAAACAGCATGATGAGCATCTGTGGAGACCTCCACAGACCACGAAATATCATGACACATACACATACAAACCCCACTCTCCTCCCACACATCTTGGCTTTGTTATCATCCCCAGTCCCCCGGAAGAGGCTTTAAAATTTCAGAATTATTATTCACAATGAGCTGAAGTAGAGAGAGAGAAACAGAGGCAGATATGAATGCCATCTGCAGACAGTTCATCTTAGAAGCAACAAGTATTTAAACTCCAAGATCCAGTTTTATATGTGTTTCACTCTTAAAAGACCTTCATTATGTTCCAGTTCACAAAAAAAAATTTTAAAAAATTAAAACAAAGACATAAAAGAAGGGGGCTACACAATTCTGAACTAAGCCTTGCAACACAAATTTATCGCCTTTGGAAGTGTCTGTTCCCAGAGATGCCAAATGGAAACCTCAGAGCTTCAGAGGGAGGAGTCACCTGTACTGCAAGGGAAGGCAGACTCTAAAACAGCCCCTGCAGCTGCAGTGATCCTAGACTATTTTCCCTATTCACAGTACAGGGGACCCATAGCAAACTCTGCTGTAATGTAAGAAATGCTACCTCAAAGGAGGGAGGATGGGGGACAGAAAAGCTGTATTGAGAAGCTTTTAGGAAGCAAAACCAATTCTGAGTGACGCTGCTTAGTGCTCTAAAACAGCGATTCATAGATCCCTGTCGTCAAAATTACAGGACCAACTATCTGTTATTTTAGCAGATATGCAACCTATAACTAAGGATATCATCCCATGTTGCAGTGGGCATCAGGTGCCAAAACAAATTTTTGCCCACTCTATAAAAAAACAACTAATGCACTCTGTATCTTTGAATAGGCCACAAAAGGCAAGGCAAATCACATGATATAGTACCATAAAACCAGCACAGTATGGCATGAATATTTCATGCCATCTATGTGGTGAAAATGCAAAAATAACAGAAAAAAATGTCCCCAATTGTGTGTCATTTATACACCCACACTGTAGGACTATTCTAGAATATGACATAGAAGAAGTAGGTTGAGGTCTCAAGTAGATTCTAATCTTTATTCTTGATAGATTGTTCAAGACAGTAGGATTTTTCACCACAGGAAATGGTCCACGCCTGGCTCCTTCATTAGGTCTGGTTGTATCTGCCTTTGTGTACTTCTTTAAGGTGCAAAATCCTAAAAAAAAAACCCTCATGAAAGAAATTTCAAATAACATCACTTCCTTTCAGGCAAAAGATGTAGTTGCATTTAGAAGTAATTTAATCAAGTGGGCCAAATGTAAATATTTTTCTCAGTTATTAACCAGTTTCTACTAAAACTGGTTTAAAATGTAAGATATCACCACCCTTGGGGTCAAAATGCACAGTAACAAGCCACTTTGTTTCATTGCCTACAGTAAGAACCCAATTCTTTGAGCACTGCTTTTCCCATTTTCTGCATTTCAAGCAGTTTCAGCTCAGTGGTGCCCTACTGATGCTCCAGTTCTGCCCTCTTCCAGCATCCAGCCAGCAACCCAGAGCTGCAATAGGAGGTGCAATACGAGGTGCAGGGGCTTGGGCAGGATTCTTTAACCAGAACCACTCAGGGACTTGCCCCAGAGCAGCACCACTCAAGTGCCAACTCCACTTCACCCCAACCTCCCACAGCTCTGACAAGCACGTGCGCCCATCTGACAAGAGTATTATTACTCTGCTTTAATGCTTGTTTACTAAACAAGGAGGTAATTACAGTATGATGTGACTTAAGAGTATCCATTTGCCAAAATCTTTCAACAAAAAAGACAATTTTTATTGTATTCCTATTTTGATGAAGATACAAGACACTCAAATTGTTATTCCTACTTTTACCTGAGTGACTTTCACTGCAAGGACCTGGATGCTCACATGGTGGGGAACACTGTTACTAGCAGTATCAGAACCTAATTTCTGCATCCCCATCTCAGCCCATTAAAGAGCAAAGAACTTCTCTTTCTTTTCTGCTTATCTTCATGACAGGACTTTGTCAACAAGTTGCCTGAAGCATTCAAGGCTTTTAGCACACTACAGAAGTACTCATCCCGCTTTCCCCTCTGTACTTACCATCGTGGCAAATGAAGATAGACAAGTAGCACAATTATTGTCTCCCACAAAAGCAAAAATAACTGTCAAGGACAGAGGCAATGCGTGCTCAGAACTCTCTCCTAATCATTACAGACATGATTGGAAAACAAAAAAATGTCAAGTAACAGAAGGCAGCATGACAGCATTCAGGACAGGGGAAATAAAAGCAAAAGCAGAAATTGGTCACTGTTGTCTAACGTGACTAAGTTCCTATTTTAGTCTACATTTACTTGGAAGTAAGGGGCATTCAATATTCTCTTGTTTTAAACAAGAGAATATTGAATGAGAAACTGTAAAATTATTTACAAGCTATACTTCCATATCAATATGCTGGAAAATTTTCACACCTAGACAAGTTTCTAATATAATTCAAACATTAAACAAAAAACAGCCAAGACAGGATGGGTATAATAAGAGTATTTTAAAAACTACCTCTGGGAACTGACAAAGTTAATAGTAGTTTATGTATCTTCAAAGCCTCAAAGCATTGTTTAATAATTATGCCTCAGGTGATCTTTAATTTCCTCCATTGAAGATGGTTCATCTCACTCAACCCCCCCTAGCTCATTGTATTCGATTCCAGATTATTTCTCTGTTATGAAAATGGTTTTTGCAAAGGAAAAAACCCACACTTAGACTAATCATTTAATTGAAAGAAAAAATGCATTGTGTATACAAAACACATTAAAAGATTAGCTATATTAAAATATATAAATATAATTTATAAGTTGTGCAGATGTTTGAATTAAAGTATCACAGGAAATCCTTGCTCAACACTCTGGGGATGAATATCCCAAAACCTTTCTTAATTATAGGATCACAGAGTCAGTGATCACAAATCACAGTCAGTGCACAAAGAAAAAAAGTAAAAACTATTTAACAAGGATCTTAAGTTTTGCTTTATTTTTATTATTCAAGGCTCACCTTGAGCAGTAAATCCACCATATTCAAATCCTTCTCTGAAAGCAAAACACACCATGACCAAGCTAATTATTCCAGCACAGTATTTGAGCCTTCTACAAATATTAATGAATTCTCAATACCACTGTTGTTAGAGGAAAGGGCATTAGCACCTCAATTTTACAGGTGAGCAACACAGCAAAAGTAAGGTTCTAATTCACTAATACAAGCTCCCATATTATCCAAGCTGCATCCTCCAAAAACACTTGTTAAATACAAGCACACGTCATGGGTACTTCACAGCAACACCAAATCTAAACTTTCTGCGCTTTTCCTGGTTATGCTGCCTTGTACCATAAGCAAACCTTTACCTAATTCTGCTCTCCTGGCCCAAGAGTGCAGTCTTTGTGTTTCCCATCCAGGCCAGACCTCCGTGCCTCTCCCTCCAGGCTGCTTCTCCCAACTGAAGTGCACAGCTCCCCTTACTATGCTCTTGATCCCTGCACCTCTCTCCCTCCTTCCTTGAGTTAAAGTCCTTGTATTGTCCAAAATTTTCCTGCCTGGCCATCACCTGCTTCCTTCTTGGCCTCCAGCTCCTCCACACAGCTCTTTCTCCCCTCTCCATACCCATATGAGGCCATTTCCTTGCCCTGCCTGTCAGAGTTCACCTCACCCAGCTGCTTCCATCCAGATGCCAGCACCAGCCTGCATCACTCCTGGCTCCAGGGGAGCCTGCTCATCCCAACCACATGGTTGTCACTTCCTCACTCACTCCTTGGCACTGGACTTCCAGCTTTAAGTCCCTCTCATTCCCAGCTTCTGCAGAAGGAAGGTGTGAAAACCAGGGAAGGAAGGAAAAGCAGGACAAGCACTTAAGACCCCAAGAGGAGATCAAGGCCTGCTGATGGACACAAGCCCAGAAACCATCTCCATCAGAAATAGAGATTCATCAAGTCCCACTTTCCTCCATCCTGCTGGGTGCAGCCCAGCTGTTGGCATCCTATTTAAATTGATATTTTAGCAGTGCTTCACAGAGCAGCTCTGACAGAGGGTTGACACTTCTAGGATGGTGGGCAGCCACCCCAGCTCCTAAAGACCAGGCTGGAGCTTGGAAAAACAGGGGGAAAATCTCAAGGGATGAGTGTGGAGCTCCAGTGAGGATCCCACTCTCCAAGGGATGGGCTGGGCCCTATTTCTCACAACCCCACAAGCCTCCATCATAGGGACAGACACACACTGGCACAAGTGTTGTCTGTGTTTGCCTTCAGAGGCAGCCAGCCCTGAAAGCAGATCAGCTTTGAGTAAACCACCAATTCTGCCATGCCCCGGTGAGGGGGGGATTCTCAGAAGGGATACCTCAGTGGAAAGCCAAGAGAAAACAGCCAAAATTAAGCACCAAGGAATGCTACCACTCCTGAATGTTACCACACAATGGGGGCAAAAGGCTGACCTACCCCTCAGGGGTCAAGGTGTTTTTACTGACATATACAAAGGCTTTTTATCTGATGGCAGCTGCCTCTCCCTCATGAACTCCCAGGAGAGGCATCCCACAGGTAACATGGGGTAAAACCCCAAATTTACCCACCCTTGCTAGGCAACCTACCAATCCTCTGGTAGGAGCCAGATCAGGTCTATACAGCGTGACACATCAATGGCAAAATACCTCACTCAGACCTTTAAAAAAAAAAAAAATAAAAACTCACAGGTTCAAGGAGCTTGCAGGGCTTCCACAAAGATAAACCTCTGCGGTGAGCTGCAGGACACATCTGTGAGGGGACATGCTGCTTGTTCTGGCCAGCCCCACCTCAGAGAACAGCCCAGCCACACAGCACCTCAGGCAAAGTGTATTTTAAAAGGCAGAAAAAAGAAATCTCATCCAGCTGGAGGGGAGCAGCTGCTCAGGCACAAGTCCAAGGGACGGTGGGCAATACTTGAAGAAAAAAGAATAAAAATAAAAAACAGACATTCCTTTCCAACAGTGCAAGGGTCATCAGCTGCTTTGCCAGCTGTCCCAAACCACATGAAGGTGGGAGCTGCCATCAGCCTCGGGTGTGCCCAGAGGCTGTGCCCCAAAAACCCCAGCATTCCCACAAGATGGGATACTCAGATACACCATCATGGAAAAGGTACCAGAGCTACTCTCTCCCGTGACAGCTGAAGGCAGAACTAAGAATTCCAGCCACCATGTTGTGCCTTCCTAATTTTTCTGCTCTGTAAAAACAATACTGCTGATACTTAATATTTGCTATAAATGTAGCAGGAGAGATTGCACAAAAAGCAATGACTCGTCTCATTATCTCATGTAAAGAGGGACTGACGCCTGAACTCCAAAATTAAAGTTTATCTCTCCTACTCACTGCAGACCTCCCACCACCTGCCCCAGGAAGAGTAATGACATGTTTCCTCCCTGAGCTGTTACCTGCTCCCTGTCATCCAGTCCCTGGCTATTTTCTGAGCTCTGCATCTCACATGCCTTGCACATTATGCTGGCATAACAGAGTTTAACACTTCGAGAGGATTAAAGCCTTGGCCATAGCACTCAGGCCACTGAGACTGAGAAGTTCAGCACAGATGAGCTAAGGCAGCAGCCTTCACCTGGCCTTAGGATTCAGTGAGCACAGCACAGCTCAGCACTGAGCTGCTGCCCCAAACACATTGCCAGGGCACAAGACGTGTATCCTGAAGGCTGTCCCACCAAAAGCATTCCTGATAAAAAGGGTATGTGTGCCCACTCCTGATGACAAGATCAGTTTAGGCAGTTGTTCTTATCCACCAATCTCAAAACATGGCAAAGCCGGCCAGCATTCAAACCTCTTTAAGTTCAGCACTCCAAAACCTGACTCCTTGGGCTGAGATTCCTGGAGTGGAATCTGGAAACACTTCTACTCTCTAAGTGAGGAATTAGTCTTAAAAAAGTCAGGATTCAAAAAACACTGAAGAAAAACACCAACAGAGAGGATTGCACTTCATCTGGAAGCTCAAGAGTCTTCTGGGAGGCACCTCTATCCACCTTAGAAGTGCAGCTTTGATCTCTCTTTTGGCCTGAAGCAGGACAGTCCTTTTGTTTCAGGAACTCAACAAGTTTCACTACTTTTCTCACAAAAACATTGCCTTTCTCTGTGCTTTAAGATACTTGTTATTCTTTCACCTTTCCTGTTGGAGCTATGACTGTACAGAAAAGAACACAGCAGTCTCTAGTACAAAGTGGGAATAAGGAGCACGACTGAATTCTGAGCTGCAGGAGCTCCAGGCCAGGTGTTTCTCTTACAAACCCAGTGGCTCTTTAATACAAGTCAAGAAATGGTCAAGAACAAAGCACTGTAGATCTCCAGACTCTCAATAGGACTCAGTGGTTTCCTTTGCTGAATGCTAAACATAGTACACATAGTAAAAAGATCATTCCTAATTTAAAGGCTAAGTTGAAAATTAGTGCCAAATCGCTAGGAAAGGAAACAGCAAAGCCTTAATAAACTTTTGGGGGCTGGGGGAAAACTGTTTTATAATAAAGGCTTTAAGTCTCTGTTAGCTCAAAAGATATGTGCAGGGAGAATTAAAAAGAAATAGGCATAGCTGACAGGTTCTAAAAAGAATAAATTTTACTTCCACAACAAGGACTGAGCATGGAACAAAAGTTAGACTGATTAAAGTAATCACATAATTCAACAGCCAGGCTAAAAATTGGTCTGTCTCTACCTAGAAGCAAGATGACCAGTTAACATTTTCTTGCCTTATTTACCATCAGAGCTTTCCTCTGCCACTATATCAAGATCATGGTAAGTCAAAGTCAGGACAAGCTCTACTTCCCTGCTATCTGAAACAGAGAACAGAACTGAGCCCCATCAAGGGAGCCAGAGCTCAGGGTTTCTTAGTGTAGGACAATTTACAGTACAATCCTGTTCTGATCCTGTACACTTCTCATGCCTGTAAGGCACCATTTGTAGATGTCTTACATTCAGTGTTTGTAAGATGTTATTGTAAGGCATTAGGTGGAAAGTTCGTATTTTAAACATATTTCTTTGAGGCAGATTTTCCACCTGCTCCTGGAACCATTCCCTTGAATTCACTGGCCTCCTGGTTGGAGCTGAGAAGATGTGGCTCAGACATCAGGGTCTTGGGTGCCCCATTCCCCAAGAGCACTCGTCACAAATCTCCACTCACCCTCCTCTGCCCCTTCATGCTAGAGCAACTCATCTGCCCACAAAGACATTCTCCCTCTCTCTTGTGTGTAAAAGTTCATAAAGGATAAATAGTTAAGACACCAGAATATTAGGGAACTTAAGAATCAGACTGCAGAATTGCAATTGTGAGTTCTGTATCCACATTTCCTCCAATGCACATTGTCAGCATCTACAGTGCTCCTTCTTTTATTATTTCCTCATCCCCATTTCACAGAGAATGGAACTGAAGCATAGAAATAATGGACCTGATCAATCAAAAATCCAGCTGAAATACTCTATCAATCGAATTCCATGCCCAGCAGGACCACCCAGATGACTACACTTAATTATAGGTTTCTGTGCTTTTCTGAATTAGGAACAGATTTGCTTGCCCAAAGGCAACCCACATCTCTCGATTGCCACTTTGGTTCTACCATGCTGTCACACAATTTGCAACAGTCGAATTTGTTTCTTCGCCTATGAAGCTGCTTCACACAGAAATCTGAGACTTAGCTGTTAATACCAATATTTTTTAAAAATCAGAATATTCCATCAGCTTTATTGGGATGGTCTCAGACTGAAATCACAAACTCTTCCAAGAAAAGTCTTTCTGCATTTTCTCTAGGATAAACTAAATCATGACATCACTCCCCAGAAACTCTGCAACAACTGTAAGTCACTTACTGTAAAAAAGTTATCACTCATCAAAAGTCTAAATAAAAATAATATTTTCCCTTTCTTTTGTGCATATCGTCATATCATCCCCTCTTTTCATTTCCTCTTTTTGTCTCTAAAGGCAACTGAAAGAACACTCAAAACTTACAGTTCTCTTTCAAACAGTTTAATTCACAGAAACAGAATCTTGCTTAGAACATTCCATATTTTCCTGGACTTACCCTGGACACAAAACTGTCCAGGTTGGAGAAAAAATTACCATTTCTCTACTTCCAAGATGTAAACTTGCTGGGGACTCTCAGTCTGAACAGCTCCAGTATAGCCATTTTAGAAAATTCATTTCACAAGACAGAAAATGTTCCACATGGAGGTTTTATGTAAGTTTAGAGCCCTGATACATGCTGTCAAAGGTGGCAGGCAAAACTGTCACTGCGAAAACCACACGCCAAAGAACACACAATCTCTTTTTCCTATGCTAGGGAATCCTCAGCAGTGAAAGCCCACTAGGGAAGAGGTCTTCTAATGTGGCCCCATTTGCAGCAATCATCCTGCCAGGTGAAACAGGTCCTGCTGATGCCTTTGGAAGGCTGACCTGGAACAGAGACTGGACAGAGCCAGAAAATAAAGTAGGTACTTATTGAAAGGCCTCCAGGATACACCTTGGACAGGACCAGGGCCTGACCAGGGCTACACCCAAGGTGGACTAAGAATGGTCACAAAACGGACAAATGGTCACCAGGTCTCATATTTTTATAAGTTTTGGTTCATTTGCATATTGGGGTTTAATTGTCCAATTACAGCTTCAGGTTGTGAGGTCCCATCCTTCTTATTCCTCCCTTCAGCCACTCTTGTTCGTGCTTTTGGGCCTGAAAGTTGTCCCTGGTCTCCAGCAGGAAAAGGATTTATTTTGTCTCCCTACTCTGTGAAGAGAGCTCAGCAGCACTTAACGTGAGGCTCAGAACTGCACCTCTAGGCAGCACAGAATCTGAAAATACGAAAGCTGAAACTTCAGGCATCACTGCCCTGCCCAGAGGCTCCAGGACCACCCTGGGGCACCAGGGCACCGCCAGGCACAGCACCCATGACCTGCTCACACCTGGTACAGACTGACCAGAGCAGAGCTCTGCTCAAAGGAACACACCTTCCAGGCTGGAACAGCTGATCCAGGAGGATACAGTGATTCCAAAACTAAGCACTAACTTCCAAGCTTTTCTCTCCTCTTGGGAGTGTCATGTTGGACAAAGGGGGCTTTTTTGTGAATCTCTGTGGGAGAAAGTATTACTTCTATCTTAGATGCAGCAGCTGCCCAGACATTGCTCCCAGTTCTATACTGGTTTTACTGTATGGCAAGATAAAAATCAAAATTGAGTATCTCCTGGTTCCATCCAAAGGACCTGGCACACAGCCACACTGTAGCTGTAAATGTAAAGTAAGTCACCTCTGTTAAAGGGAGAAGTAAAGTAAAAGGGAATCCATACAGCTGCCAACACACTGCTGACATTTAACAAGTAACAGATAGGAACAAGAAGGGAAGAAGACCACAGGGCAGCCTCAGACTTCTATCCCAGCTGGCAGCAAAGGCCTTCAGTCTTCTCCCAACCCAAGGGCTGTCGAGGTTTTTTTGAAGAGAGCAATTTTCCTGAGCCACCTTCCAGGAAGTTTTACTCTAGAGGTGATAATCAAGAATAAGGCTATTCCTGCGTACATTAGCAAAAAGCATTTCTGGTCTGGGAATTCAAAAAAGCTTTATGTACCTAACTACAGTCTTCATATTATTTCTTAATTTCATACAGTGAATGTTTGTTTATTGCTTCCCACAAATATCTATATCTTCAGCTTATCTGTTCATATGAATTTTGTAAGTTCCACCTTTTCTACACCAGTCCTAAGTTCCTAAACTACAAATGAGTCCAAGGAGAAAAGAACAGAATATCCAAAACATCTTCACCATTAACCTTTCAAAGCTATTTTCGGTGTCAATGGTCTCAATCCAAGTCCTGACAAACACATCTCAGACTTCTTCCCTACAGCTGTGACCACCAGTCTGTGAAAACTCACCACAACATCTCATCAGTGTGGCTGCATCAACTGCATGGAAGAGCAATTGGAATTATTAACATATTTAGGCCACTGCAGTCCTTAGAGGAATGGCTATACTTTAGCATTGTTTGTCCATAACACACAAACCTGGAGTCAGAGTATCAAAAGAAAAATTATTGATATGCTTAAATGAAAAGAATCAACACTGCTCTTCTGGACACTAATTTGGGAATCAGTGAAGATTAAGCTCCTTGTTGTAGCATAAAAGACAGGAAACAAATCCTGAGGCGGTCTCCAGAAGCCTCTCTGCTCTGACTCCTAAATCAGCCTTGGCCAGATAAAGAATGAACTAAGATACAGACCCACTTCCTTTACTATTTACAGTAAAGTCAGCTAGCACTGCAGATCCAGTGCTAAATGAGATCATAATCATTTGCCTCTAAAAACAGCTACAGAAGACAGAAGACAGATAAGAAAAAGGGAGACACTAAAATGCACACTTCAACACAGAGTAAAGCATAGTAAAGAATAGACAGAAAGTCTCCACAATAAAAATGTTTCCAATCATGCTTTAATTCACATGTTAATCTCAAGTCATATAAATGTCTCTCTTGTCTAATTAGCATACTGTAGGAACTCAGTGCTTCCACCCCATGAGATATTGTCCTTTAATCTGGACCTAACTTAAATGCACAGCTAATCTACATGCAGAATTTCACTCAGTAAAAATACAAAAAAAAAAAAAAAAAACCAACACCATTTAAAACACTTCACAAACTTTATGTTAGAATACTTAATGAAAAAAAAAAACAAAAAAAAAAAAACAAAACAAAAAAAAAACACAAAGTGACTTATTCAGTCCTTGGTGCTCAGCTTGGGCACTTAAATACAAAAGTGTTCTGTTTGGTCAGTGAAAACTTTACCAGTTTTCACAAAGTTGATGAAAGACTTTCTACGTGACCAAGCAGTGTCAACACATGAGATGCCTTCTCATAGTTACCCAGCTTTAGCTGGGTGTCTCCCTGCATGCATACGATCACAGAGAAAAAAAACACAAGTCCATCCATTGGATAGTGAGAGATAAATATTGGGGACTATTGAAAACCTACCCAGAATTATTTCCCTAAATTCTCTTGTGACTACCTGACAGCACACACACAAAAAAAATCATCTGTATTTCAAGAACTAATTCCAAGAAACAGAACTAAAGGAAAGCAACAGTTAAGTGAGACCACCATTACAGGGAATCACTTAAGCATCAAAGCTCTTCTGAGCTCAAGCAGACAGAAGTGAGGTAAGAAAATAGAGGATGTTTCTCTCACCTTGGAATAAAAACGCTTTGCTGGCATTGTGCAGTCCTGACACTTGTGTTACCCCCAGCGTTGTATTCACCAGATCCAGCTCTGTGATGATATCAATTTGTAAGCCAGGATCCATTCCAAATCCTACAGCTGTTGGAGGCAGAGAGAGTTAGATCAATTTTTATTTCAAATCAGGTAATGGAAAGAATAGAGAAGAATATCTAGCAGACTTTTCTAGTGCCTTCCCACTCACACACACACACTGTACACAGTAATTACCTATAAAACAGTAACTGTGCTGCAGGTAAGAGAAGATATTCTGGTCCAAGTTTTTCAATTAAACTATTTCCTTCCCAGAGATTCTACTATGCATGTGTTAAAACATTCTAAAACTGATACATTTATCCAGTACCTTCATAAGGTTAAAGAGTAATAAATAAAGAAAAGCACAACCACCTATGCAAAACAATGAGAGAGATTTGCAGCACTATTTTCAGGGAAATGTAAGGATGAAAATTCCTCTCACATTTCCTGTTTAGCTGTGACCAACTGATGAGGCCCACAGCTCATCACCTAAAAAATGTAATCCATTTTCCCAGCTGGACCAAAGGACCCTGGAGCAGATTTGGTAGCAGGACAAAGAACACTCTCCTGTAGACTAAGCCTTGGGTGGCTCACCAAGGTGTTTGACACTGCTTCTGAAGCACACCTCTGTCATTGCCAAAGCCCACCTACAAACAGCACACACTCACCCGTCCAAACCAGCTGCAGCACCTCTGCCCTGTGGGGGCACCTCCTGGAAAAGCACAAATCTAAACCTGAAATTCATAAAAGGCTTATGCCCAGGAAAAGTCTGGGTACTCTTCAATCTAGTAGGGACCTGATGGGATTGACATAAAATACACAGACTCTAGAAGTTTAAAAATTCTATGCTGAAGAGCTCAGGGCAGCTTGATGGTTAGCACACCAAATTCATCAATCATACCTCCTTTTTTCCAGGGATGGGAAGAGGGTAGCCTGACCTCAGAGCTTCTCTCAACACAGCAGTAAGTGTGACATGAGATCTGTACCTGAGACACAGGTCAAATATCTCGTGTGGAATCCAAACACTTTCCTAATTAAATTTTTCAATAACATCATTAGTAATAGGAACAGGCTCCAAGAATGAAATCCTGACACAGCTGAAGTCACTGGTAAAAGTCCCATTGACTTCCATGGAACAAGGACATTACCTGTAAAGCACGTCCAGATTGATTTCCACTAAGTAGACTTCACATTCAGGTCTAAATTGATTGATTTGTTATTCCAGGACTGCACTTCTGGATCGTTTAAGCAGCAAGTACTCTAGTTTGGTTCTTTGAAAGGCTCTGAGAATTTACTGAGGTGTACAGAACAAACAAGAAGTTACACATACTGCTCATAAATCTTCTGTACTCCAGCACTTTCTCTTTTCCTCAAGGATGAAAAGCTTTTGGAATAACATGTTGTGCTAAGGTAGAGGATTCTACTCCACAAGGGACAGAGCATTAAAAAATACTGAAAATACAGCTTTAGGAGGTCTCTAGCAACCTTACTCCACAAGGAAAAGGCATCTGATGGAAGTGAAGCTCCAAGAGTGCTGACACATCCACAGTGCTTTGGTAAGTATCTGGAGATAAACACCTTTTTGTAGAAAATTGGAATTGGTGAGAATATTAGAGAACCCAGATAAAACTTCTCCAAAGGTAAAAACTTCCCAGACAATCAGCAACATCATCGGGCTTTTAGTACTATCTTTGACTTCCACCCTGGGCACACAGGCACTCAATTAAACACCTTCTCCTCGTGGAACAAAGACTAGCACCAAAACAAGAAAGGACTTCTAAGGCTTTCATTCAGCAGGAAAGCAGCACAATATAAATAGCATGAACTTGCCTATCAGCAAAGACAAGTGTTTGTTGGCAGGTAAGTTCACACGCAATTTACATTGTGCTCGGTGAGAAACAGAGTATGCTGTCCCTCCTGAAAGAAAGGGGTTGCATCTATTCAGATCAGCAATCACCTACTAATATGAAGGGAGGTCAAGCAGGTACTAAAACTTGCTCGACAGAAAGGACAAACTGTGTTCAGTAAGACAAATCTCAACCCCATTAAAGTTAAGTGAAAGCTCTGTCACAGCCATCAACAGGGTGGGGACAGAAACCACAGCCAGCAAGTATAGGCACTCCCATAAATCACAGCAGCTCCACTGCTCTATTAAAGCTGCTTATTCCACCCTGCATACCCAAGGCTCAACAAGTATACATCACTGTAGCTCCACAGGCTTCGATTTATGCCAACGAAGGATCTTGTGTGACAGCTTCAGTGTGTTCCCTTGCAGCTTTTAAAATACTTTGGAAACAGAGACCGTTTCTAATGTCACAGGAACTATTTAGCAAGAGCCTACACTGCTTTAAATACCTAGTAATTTTCCTGAGCTGGGTCTTCAAACGGCAGCAGGCACTCAAACGCCTTGTTAATAATTAATAAACAACAAATCAGCAGCAACAGTATGATAACCAAGTCTCCTTTTCCCCTGTGGTCTCCCCCAGTCTATCAGAAAGATACCACAGGCATATCAACCACACTTGCATCTAGCATTTTATGCTGTCTCTCTCCAGTGGAACAAGCAGCTGGAAATACATCTCTTTCTGAAATAAAAATTAAGCTCTCACTGGAGAGCTGTGCAACGCCTGGGTCCGATTCTGAATGATGTTGCTTTCAATTCCTATTTAAAGTAATTGGGCCATTCCCCTTAAATCAGTGGCTTACACAAGCAACACTCCAAATGCTTCAGGCAGGTGGGCGGGAGTAGAAATCATCTCAGGACTTGGTGGATTCGGCCCAATGTGAACTGAAGGCACTACAGTAGATTAGAGGATTAAGCCATATAATTATGAATGATGTCACTAGGAAATCCCTAAAAGAAATTAATTCTGCCTTACAGCTCTGACAGCTTTTATTCTCTGCTTCTGCCTTTATCACTTACACCCAAGCACCAGCGATCATGCCACGCTCCATCTAGCTAACGTGCAGCCATGCAACATATGCAGCACATTTATAATTTCCTTGACATGTGTAACGTGCTATTCGCGGAGGGAAAAACTTTTACTTAAAGCACGCTCAACACAATCAAGCCTTTTGCACGTCCCCACGTGAAACCATTCAAATGGTAAAGAAGAAGCTCTAGAAGAGGCATTTTGCCCTTTCCTCTCACAACTTCGATGGCAATTGTTGCATACAGAGAACTTTCCGAGTAGCGGAGTTGTGGGTCCTGTCGACCATTTAAAATCTCTGTATGCACTATCAGGGGTAACACCGCTATCAAAGCGACGGGAGGGATTTTCTTCCAACTATTTTTACACTGCATCTCTCTGTAGATTTTGATGAGTCTATAATTACTCTAAGAATTTAATCATAAAACATTACTTCCTTTGCACTTTTGATAATTGTGCCAGGTGGTTTCCTTGAGAATAGCTACAAGCACCACGGAGAAACGTGCCCCTCAGCAGCTCCAGCCGAGGAGGAGCGGTACCCGGGGACCAAGAACAAAGCCTTCGCAAGGAACAAGAAGCGGTACTCGGGTCGCGCAAGGCTGGAGAGACAGAGGAGCCGGCATGGCACCGGCTGGAACAACGCGCCGGCAGCCGCATCACGCCCCTACCGCGGGCGGCACCGCACACCGCCCAGACACAGCCCCGGGGCCGCCGCCCGCGCTCCGCCGCTCCGCATCCTTCGGGCGCCGCTGCCGGAGAGAGGGATCCGCGGCTCGGGACTGCCACTTGCTGCGGGGACCGGCGGGCGGGGCTGCTGCCGGGGAGCCAGCGGGCAGGCGCCCGCCTCCGCCAGCGCTCGGCTCTGGGAGCGAAGACGCCCGGCCGTGGGAGGACGGATGCTCACCGGGCGGCTCCGCCACGGGCAGCCCCGCACAGCGCGGCTCCCCTCACCGCCGGCCCTTATAGGTGTACGCCAGGCAGCGGCCGCCCTATGTGGCCGCCTCGCCTGTCAGTCAGCCGGCAGCCACTCACGGGGCAGGAGGACGGCGCCGTGCGGTGCCAGGGGAGGCGGTGCTGCTGCCGCGGAGAGACGTCGAGGCACCTGGCTTCACCTGCAGCCGGCTCAGCTCGGGACGGAGGCGGGACAGGCGTCCGCCCCGGTGGGAGCCGCTCCGCTTTCCCGGGGCTCGGGGGTCTCTGGCGGGGAATCCGCGGGGGCTCCGCCGGGCCGGGGGTCGCCCGCGGCGCGTGGCAGCGACACCTGGTGGCCGGAGCTGGGACTGCGCCTCCGCGGCGGGGGCGAGCGCGGGAGAGGGGTCGGGCGCCCGAGACGCCCCGCTCCGCCTTCCCGCTGGCCGCGGGGAGCTGGAGAAGGCCGGCGCCGCGGGGGAAGATAGTTCCAGCTAGATCGCAGCGTGGGCTGATGCCTGTGAGGGCTGCGTGCCGCTGTGGGGAAGGCGCTCTCGCTTCCAGCGTTTCTAGTGTGGGTGGAGGGGGCACAGGCTGCACCTCGTCTGCCCCCGGGACGCGCGGGGCCAGCCGGGCTGCCCAGGAGGGAGGCGTTTGGGTGGGAATGGACCACCCAGCGTTTGGGTGGGAATGGACAACAGCCCAGCGTTCTGGATCTCCGGGCCCGTCGCCCGCGGGCCCCTCGTCCGGGCTGCCCCACTCTCCCTCTTCACCTGCCCCAGGCACGAAGTGCATCCCGACGGAACGGGAGCTGGGCCACCTTCCCTCCCCCTGCAACTACGCTGTCTGGCTGGTTGTACTTCTTTAACCACGATCTTTTTTTCCCTTAGTATTTTAACTCCGAGGTGCTAATTCCTATAGCTGTTTTCAAAACTAAGCCCTTAATCCTGTGGTTTTTAACACTGACCTTTCAGAGCACTGTGTGGAGCCGAAGCAGCACAGTCTGATCATCCAGCTTTCCTCCTGCTCTGTGGAAACCCCCTTGGAATAACACAAATGCTTAGAAGACATAGTTAGGATTTGCCAGATAAGCCATCATGGTCAGTAATAAGGATCTAGTTTAGTAAAACATTTCAACATGTGTTTAACTTTTTTCATTTACATTGGCAGAAGTATGCACCTGCTCAATATCTTAATAATGGATGAGGGATTTGTGACAGGAGACAGCATAGGGTGCGTTTTGGAGCAGGTGGTCATGGCAAAATCTCCTAACTACATTCCATTCCCATTTAATATAAAATTTGGTTTTGGAATTCAAAAGTGCAGATGAAAAGAGTAGTAAAAGAGCATCTTTTTTTTTTTTCTTCCCCACACATACACATGCATGCACATCCTATAAGGAGCAGATTTCAGTTATGCAGAATATATGATCTAATTTTAAACCACTGCAAGCTATATCTGCTCCTTAAAGTATAATCTTATCATAGAATGATTTGAAACTACACTTGACAGAATAGTCACTATAAGATAGCTAAATGTAAATTACATTTGCACTCCATGTATCCTAGTGATGCTATGCACTTTGTCTCTACCTATGGACACCTTTAATAATTATAGTATCACAAGTTGGTTAAGAGAGAAAGTTATAAATTCTTTTTATCTTGTGCTGCATCCAGTTGAAGAGGATATTCAACACGTAAGAATAATTTACTTGTACTGAGCTTTCCCTCAAGTGAATTGTTACTGAGATTATTTAGAAACTGCTTATACTGAGAAGCTCAGAAGCTGGTATTTACAGTTTAGCACAGCACAGGGAGTCAGTATTTCCAAGTCTGCTCTAAACAAATACCTAAAGATGCATCATTTTCAGTGGATAAGAGAGAACTAGTGCTTTTGACAGCAGCAGCTCTCAGGACTGAGCTAAGCTAACATGGGATCTATTACATGGAGAGATATCACTAGCAACATAAATAAATACATTTTTTTAATGATATGCCTGGGCTGATTCTCTTTATTGACAGACAAGAGCTGCTGTAAAGGAAAGGTCTGTTCCCTGTTGGAAATTCACATTCCCTACTTAGTCTGAATAATACCTGTCTGCATTGCACTAGGCCTGCTCAATGGCCACATTCACACATTCCCAGGATAATCAAATATCCCCTTAATGTACTTGCTTGGTAAGTCCCTTGTATTTCCTGATCATCTTGTAGTTCTTTCACATACCCTTCTCCAGTAGCACCCACTGCACCCCTGCCCCTTGGCCTTCACTAACACCCCAGAAGCTGTAGTTCTGAACCCAAAGGTTTGCCAGGAGCAGAGACCCAAACGGGTTTGTGCACACCTCCAGATGCTGGAAGTCCCCCTTAATCTCAAACATTAGAAGTCTCTCTTTTTCCTGTCCTATCAGTCTGAGACACAAACTCACCAAATGAGATTTTAAGCCATTGCAAATGTGCATCTTCTAACAGCTTTGTAAACACTATGCCATGGGACCAAAAGCTACCATTCACAGCCCAGATCCAGGGCATTGGAAATATGGAAATATAGTGTCCTCCTAGATTTGCAAATCTACCAAATATTTTACATGAGTTTACTAAGGACTGGAAGAGGTATAGAAACCTGTGATCATTGTATTTTTATTTTAATATTAAAATGCATTAATGTTTCTGAATTGTTATATGTAATCAGTTGAGTGTGTCAGAAATCTGTTCAGCTGTGACCAAGACAATGTGAAAATGGACTGGGAGTCCCTTGAGACACAAGAGTACTGTGACTGAATAATGTTTCCTATGCTTCTGCCTCAGTTCTGCCAGAGGTGCTGCATCAAGCCACCCACTGCAAGGGATCAGGAGGCATCTGACCACTGTCCTCAATATTTCTGAGTTGTTACAACTATTGCAATTGCTTCACTCAATGTACTTGTACGTGAAGCATCTCAAGTCCCTGTATTACCTATCAGGACCAAAGTCAGCTCTACATGAATCTAATTACAGCATAGAAAGAACAGTAGTGCAAAATGTTAGCTGTTATTAACAGACTAGAGTAAGTGTAACCTACTTTCTTCAAATATGGCTTATGCAAAAAGATCTTGGTTTATATGAACTATTTGACATGCTAAAAGCATCAGAATTACTGCATTGTTAACCAGTTGGAAGCAAGGAAAGACTGTTGTAGCTGTGAAAAGTATTTAAAGACTCATTTATTAGTATTTATCCTAAACTATTTAGGAGATATACAGAGAATACCCACAGGAGTAAGTGCCAAAAGTTTTAAAATTGTGTTGTATTTCTCTCACAAAACAGAGACAAAATGTTTATCAAAATCACTACTCCTGTTATTTAAAAACACATGAAAAGTAAAGTATTCTTAAAAGTACTCCTAATTTTAGCTTGAGTACTTAAACAAATAACATTCTTGCAGCAATATTTTTTGTCTCTCTGCCAATGACTTTTGATCTTTAATTAATTTCAGGTAAGTTTGACAGCAGTCTACAAGCTTCTACAAATTCACGAAACTCACAGCTGGATCAAAGAAAGCAACCCATGTTCATTTTCATGCTGTAGGAAAAGCTTAAGAGTGAATTCAACAGTTAAATATTTGGTCTTTCATTTGGCCACTCATGTTGGCCAATAAGCATAAAAATATCCCCAAAACAGCTGGAACACATGGGAGAGCCTTCCTGTCCAACAAGGAGGGCATAGCCAAGGGGGCTGATGGGGTATAACTCAAAAAGACAAGGGGGAACTGCAAGTACTGTTGGCAGCAGGTGCAGTGCCATGAGACTTTAAGGAACAATGCAAAGGGTCCATGGAGGCTGGGAGAAATGCTGATATTACAGCACAGCGTGAGAGAAAGAGTGAACACAAATCCACTGGAAACCAGGCTTTGTTAGTTCTCTTGTTTTCTCTCACAAATGAATTTAAACCATCAGCTAAATATGTCAGGAGGAAATAGTCAAAATGCAGAGTGCTAAAGTTTTTACTTGGCAGTGGACAAAAGAAGCAGCCTGAGCTTACCTGTCAATGTTCACTGGCAGTGAGAAATTCCAACTTACTGGATATGTTCTTAGAAACATTGGGACAGAAGGAATCTGATAGAGGTTATCTAGTACAGCACTCCAGCACGGCAGCAGGACTACATACACCACAACTGTCTGTGGCTGGGACTTGCTTGCCTACTCTCAGAGAACTTCCAGTCAGGTAGATCCCAAGCCACCCTTAGTACCTTCTTCCAGATTTCATGACCATAGTACCAGGTTTGGAGTACAGGGGCCCCATAATCTTCTTCACTTTATTTGTTCCATTGCATTCTTAGAGCACAATCACCATAAACTAGTATCTGTCTGCAAAAGACCACTTTGGCTTACTCCTTTTTTTCTTTATCTCAGTTAAATTAATCAAGTTTCTTAACAGGCTATGCTTTGCTTTCCAAAACTGTTGTTTGCCCTGTTGTTCTCTTCTTGACTCTCCATTCTGTTAGCCCTAGGTGTCCCAGAGAAGGCCTCTATTATGCATCATCTCCAGAATGTGTAAAATTCTCTGTTAATACACCCCACGTTGAGGTCTGCCTGCTTTTTCACCTTCATCACAGTATTGACCACTACTCAAGTCTGTAATACTGACTAATCCTCATAACCTTTCAAAACATATTGCTTCCCAGTTATCTGTTATCTATTTTTATTTGAGGATTTGAGCTCTGCTACCTCTGGGTAGTATTTTGTACTTGTATTTGCTTAAATTTACCAAAGCAATTTTAGGCAACCTCAGATTTTTCCAAATCACATTTAGTCCCTATTCCATTTTTCAAAATGCTTATAACTATCTCCTTTTTTCTTGTAGTCATTTGCTAATGATTTGACCTTTTATTTCCTTAGCCAATCTGTTCATTAACTGATTTAATAGAATGTATCTGAGATCAGAACCTTTCGGAAACCTACTAGAAACATCTTCCTGGTACACAGCTGATACTTAATTTTGAGAATTAGTTCAGGAGCAATTGCTTACCCACTCATGAATCACCTACACAATATTTCCTTAGCTTACTGATGAGAACCTCAAGCTACGTATATGGTGAATGTTGCTGATGCAAACATACAGCATATCTACTGCTTTGTCACTATCCATGAGGTCAGTTATGAGTCAAAGAAGAAAATTCAGCTTGTTTCATGTGGAGTTTTCTTTACAAACTCACAATGGCCAATCTTGATCAATTAATTGGTTTTAGGTGATTACTAAGAAGTAGTTTAATACTTCTTTTGTGAGTCTTCTGGTGATATCTATTTCCTTAGTTTCTCTATAATTTCTTTCATCTCTTTTTCTGAAAATACACAGCACTTTTTTTTTCCAACTTTACAAACTCACCCCAAACACTTGAAACTGCAAATGGTAGTATATGCTTGAAATATCATATCTTATCTCCAACAGAGAATGTTATTCTAGATTAGGAGAAAATGTCAGAAAACACATTGATGACTTTGACACCTGTTTATAGAGAACTTGTGTCTGATATGCAGATGTATCTAATATGCAGATGCAGACTCTACAGTTTAAATAAACACTATTCAAAAGCTTTGTTAGCTTATTCACAGCTGGGAGAAGATGGGGGATGCTGAAATGCAGGTCTAAATATAGCCCATATAAAATACAAATAAAAGTACAGTCCACTCTGCTTGTACTTTACAGTCATGATGTAAATGTTGGGAAACACTGTGCACATATACTGAGAGCTGGTGGTGCCCTCAGCCTCTGTGGCAAGGACACACAGTGTAACATGCTTGCACTGAGGAGAGCAGAACTGCAGCTCAGAACACACCCAAAGCAGTCAAAACCCTGAGCCAGTTTCCACTAATTCTTTATTTGAAATTAAAACAAATGTAAACCAGAAACTCTTGTGTCAATTAAGGTAGTGTGCAGCAAGTGAAATAAATGAGTAGCACAGTACCTGAGCTGCCTTCACAAAGCAAATCCCACTTCCCCTTAATTTCCAGTATAAATTTCCAGTGCTAAATAAGGACATTAGGTGGGCGACATTCCTAATAATGGTAGAAGAAGATCCACTGCTGTATCCAAAAGGAGACATGAGTGTTTGTGGCTCTGTTTTATGAAGCCTAGAAGCTGACATGAATTGCCAGCCCCTGCAGCAGAAGAAGCTGCTGAGCTCAGACCCTCAGCCATCCCTGGGTGAGCAGGAACACACGTGGGGAGAAGGAGTGCTCGATCCCCTGATAATCTGTCTTAGCTGCAGCAAGAGCAGCATTCATTCAAGGAGTAAAAATATTTCTTGTCCTTAACCACTTAACTTGTGGATTTCAGTACATCTTAATGGATGTCTGCTGAAGCACAGGCAGAGGTGGTAGGAGTGCTTATCTTTGGATTAATAGCCAGAGCCTAGAACACTGCTATGGCAAGTGAGAGGTAGAGACCCTTTTCAACAAGAGCTTCAGACCCACAACTTTGAGAAGACAGCCCAATAACAGTCCAGCACCTTGTCAGAGTCAGAATGAAGCAGACAAGACACAAACGAGAGATAAATGCACTAAGATGAGATGAACACCTGAAAAAGAAAGTTTAAAAGTCATTATAAGCATAAGAAAATAACATCTCAACCAGGACATGTTATATGAAGTAGTTTCTTCTGAGCCCCTTGGTTTCAGTAATGAACTAGTTGATTACAATGAACATTCAAATTAATAAGAGTGTTTTTAAACAACTAAATATGCATCCTTCAGAACTATCAGGGAAGAATAATCACTGGGAGAAGAGTTTAATGGACAAGAATGGGAGAAGAGGACAGACAGGGTGGATTTATTTGTTCTCTTACAACAAGAATAGCATCCATAGTATTTTCAACATCTCTAGAAAAAATTATTTTGTTATCAAGCAATAAAGCATGAATGCATACAGTCCTAATCCAGTCTGTACAGCAATAAATTGCTGGCTGCTATTTCCTTCCTTGCTGCTTTAGGTATTCAGGGCATTAAAAATATTTTTTGAACTTTCAAAGATGTTACCCACAATATGATGGCATAGTAACTACTTTGGATTTAACTTTATGTCTAGATTAAGTACTATCCCTCCCAATTATTATACCAATTGCTTCTTTTCTTTTTTTTTTTTTTTTTTCAAATATATTTCAAGACTAGAATAATCTTGCATTCTCTTTCTGTTACATAAAACAGAACAAACTGTCATCTGATATAGATTAGCATATCTTTACTGAAACCAATGAAATTATATGAATTTATATAGATAAGTGTTTGCCCACTCACCTCATATACAGGAGGAAGAATACAGAATTCCCATTAAAATGTTACAAAAACCTACATCCTGTTACATTTTGTTCTAAGAATTTGCAGATGTCAGCTAATGGAAATAAACTTCAAAGGGAGGAATAATTTGAATTAATTGGGAGCTAAATCACAATCTCAAAATAAGTTCTGTTTGGAAATGGTTGCTTTATGCTGTGTTGTTAAGTGGGTCTTTTAACAGCTTTGCTGTTTCATGTAGAGCTGTCCACTTGAAATAAGAAGCAAATAGCAGAAGCCACTGATCATGGACCTTGAGGTCTGAGGCAGCCCTTGCTTTCCTGCTGATAAAATATTCAAAATAAACCCTCAGTTAAAATGCTGTATTTTCTCTTTCTTCTTTGAAAAAACAAGATTTATGCAAGAAAACCAGACTACCCTCTCCCTACTCCTGTCCATCTTCCCCATTCCACATTCAACAGAAAAGAAAGAGGTGAGACAGAGTAGAATTTTTTTAAACAATGAATAACAGGGAAATATCAATGATATCAGAAATGAAAGGAAAAAGTGGAGGCAAAGAAATTTCATTTTTCTAACCCTTATTTTTTTTCATAACTTTAAAAAAGAGAGGGTCTGCTTCACTATAGGTCAGATAGACTTCAGTCTGGAGGAGAAAGGTAAAGTGTAGGAGGTAGTACAGTGAGAAAAAGAAAATAATGATACTGCCTTTTATCATATGTACAAGGCTCCAGAACACCCATGTTTTTGATTTATGAAAGCAGTTTAATGGACAAGAAGGCACATGGCCAGATAAGCTTTGGGCCAAACCTTCAAAAGTCATACAAAGCCTATAAATCAGGGACAGCAGATGAGAGATGAGAAATGCCAGTGTTGGAGTGGGAACTCTGTAAGGTTGATCTGGACAGTCCTCTGGCATTGGAGAGGGAGGCAATACATTCAGAAGTAAGGCAGACAGTGGGTAGAAGCAGACTGACAAATACACTTTCAGGTCTCTCATCACTGATGCCCTTTATTTGCAGCTGTGGTGTTCATATTTCCTGATGTGGATCACTGATTAGTAGGACCTTTAGTGAATAAAAGATGCACAGAGCTACATCATTCATGTAGATGGTAAAGAGGAATTGTGGGGCTAAGAGCTTTTGGTCTTTGACCTGAGAAAAAAATCCCTGTAGAAGAAGTAATTTCTTCAGCCAATCCAGCCTTCCTCTGGAATTATCTTCAAAATCAATGCCAGTTCAAGAGCAGAAGGGAATTTTTGTACACGTCTGTAAAACTGGGGAGACTTGAATATATGGTTTAACTAAGCAAGGGTGACATTCAGCAGAAACTGCTTGTTCCCCACCATTTCTAGAAATCAGAGGCTTCTGAAAGGGTTGAAAGCTAATACTTATGAGGTAGAAGGAAGATTCAGCCATTATTGTCAAGAGTAAAGCTATTTCAGAGGAACATTTCAATTTACCTTCTCTAGAAAGAGTGATGACTTCCCATTAAAACAAAACAAAACAAAACAAAACAAAAAACAAACTACTTTGCAGCAATAGAAAAGAAGTATAACTGTTTTTTATACATCAAACCTCATCCTGCAATTCCTCTCTCTAACACATAACATAGCCAGTTTAGTTTTTGCATTGATTATCTCAATTACTTTTTAAAGGCAATTCAAATAGTAAAATCAAAACAAAGGCGTGCCAGTTACACATTAAGTTGTACCTTCAAGGACATGCTCATTCATATTGAGTTTTCATCTGACTGTTGACATGTGCTTACTACAAATCATAATTTGTGCAAGGTGCCTGTTTTTCACCAATCCTGTCCAGCAGTGTGGGATGGGTGTGCAGTATTATCCAGCTGTTGTTTCAATCTATGGAACATGCACCAAGGGGAAACAGAGGGGAGGACTTGGGACTTACAGCATTGAGAGCTTTGTTACCTGTGCCTTCCGCTCTCTTTCCTTAAATATTTGAAGGGGACAGCATCACTTCAGTGCAGGGCTTGATGCCTCTCTTTTTCCAGTGCAGGCTAAAATACTAGGTCTCTCAAGAACCAGTGTACTTCTTGATCCCCAATGTGCTTCAGAAAGACAAAGATGAGCTAGATCACTAGTTAAACTGGCGTCTCTTTTGACTCAGCTGCACCAGATGAGTAAAGGCAAGGAAGATACATCAGTGTGTCCTTTTCCAAGACTGTAAGTAGTGGCCCACTCTGACTGTAGCATAAGTAACAGGACTGCAGTCTGCCAGTTTTCATAGACAGACAATGCTTTTACCAAGCACAAGTTTCTTTTTCCTTTACTGAGATACAGTAAATTTACTGATTCTGAGTAACCTACATAAGGACATGCAGGTCTTCATATAAAATAGATTTCCAGTTGCTATAAGAGAAGCCAGCCAGCTCTAGGTATTTCACTGAAACACAAATTACAGCTTTCAGAGCAGTAAAAATACTGACGGTAGTTAGATAATCCAGGGACCTATTTTGACAAGTGCACCGTTGTTAGTGCTACTTCCTGATTCAAAATCTACTTTTTTTCAGTTGGTCTGTCTAAACTCCATCTCCATTTTCAAATAGATGCAAAGGCTAAAATCCATTTACACTGCAATCAATAGTAAACCACTCACAGATTTTTCCAGTCTGTATTTTAGCCTACATTGACAAAGGAGAGACACCGTCAAGTTTTGCACTGTGCCTTGCAAACATTTAATGTCAGAGAGGGGAAGATATGGATTCATGTAACTTTGGACTCTGTAAGTCCTTTGTTCTGTCCACCCTTGGTGCACGTACCAAAATTTGAAACAGCAGCTAGATAAGAGATAGATCAGGTATATCCAATCCCATGCTGCTGGACAGGATTTGTGGAAAGTGGGCTCCCTTCGCAGATAACTCTGCTGAGGACAATTCAGGTCAATGCCTTTTTTTCACTTACTTGCAAGAGAATGTCATCTGGTTTTACCCTGCTGTGATTAGAAGATACATAACCTTCAGCTTTGCTTTCAGCATCAGTCCTTTGTAGCTAATAATTTCAGCAAATGTAAGCAGCCTCTGTGCTGCTGATTCTTGTGAATGTTTTAATTAAAAATCATTTTGGAAAGTGAGACTTGGATTCTGTAGGTTTGGAAAATTCACAACATTCTATTTTTTTTCCTCAAAGATATCAAAGAATTACGTTAAGAGATATGTAAATCCTCCATTCTCTTCCACAAGCAGGAGAGGCATCTTCTGTCTGATAAGCCAGAACTTATCAGCCATCTTATCTCAGATCTGCTATTTATACTGCCCTTCTGCAAATGTGTTATCACTACCCTGCACGCTGTTCTAAGGCGTTTTCTACAAAACCTACAGATTTCCACATCCGAAATGAGCACAACCCAGATCAAATTTATACAGAGGCTGGAACTGAGTCTTCACTTTGGATGGCTGTGTGTGGGCGTGTGTGCATGTATGTGTATTTGTGTAGGCGTATCAGCATTCATTGCTTAAAATTTGTTCCTGCTGTAAAAACGACTTGCATAGAGGTTTATTTTAATACCAAATTGCAAGGTTAGTTCATTTTACAAGATGGCAGCTTAACACGTTGAGAGAAGGAGGGAAAATAGATTTTTTCCTTAGATCTGCAGTGTCTGTGGTGCTCTGCAACAAACAGAGCAGAACAAAATTCTGGTGACCATTTTGATGAAAAAGTGAATGTGCTCAGTGAGCCAACAAGAAGCAGTTGGGGAAATTAAACATGAGACTAGATAATTTTTTCCTCTTCCAACCATTCCATTTGACTTTCTGCAATTTCATTTAAGACAGAAATATTGTACCTAAGGGGGTTTGATGCTTTTTTAAATTAAATATGCTAAATTAGTTTGTGTAGAAACATTTGTCTATAAAAATCAGCTGCGATATTTGGTGAGTTCATTCTTTCCTTAAAAGTAAAATCAGCTGTAATAACTTTCCTCCTAACTTGACAAAGAAGTACTCTACAACTTTGGCCCTTAAATCTCCACAAAGTCTGTGTAGAAATAATCACAACAAATGAAGACCAAAGAATGAAGACAAGCTGGCTTTAGGGCCCCATTACAGCTATTAAAGAGGGGAAGAGAAAGGAAGTTTGCCTTCAGAGCCTCTACAATATGCTTATGCTGGGAAACTCAGCAGCGGCAGCTGGATTGGGTCCCTCCATCTCTGTGGTTCAAGGCAGGAGGACTCTCCCCACCTCTGCCCAAAATTTTCTCTTGACATGGTGATGTACCTGTTGGGTAAAATTCACATCATCTGCTTAAAGCCCGTCAGATCCTCTCTCTGCAGCTCAGTGCCCCAGCATCAGGGCTACCTTTCCACCTCCCGATGGGACCCATCTTCCAGGAGCATGTGTCCCAGCAGCCCCATCCTGACACATGCACAAAATTGTGTGCTCTTGGCTGGGGTTCACCAAGGTCTGCCTGAAGCCAGGCGCAGTGTTGGGGGTTGGATTTGCTTCTTTTTTGCTTGTGGAATTTTTTCCCGGTGGGTTGCTATGGAACTTATTGCTGGGTGCTTATGGATGCTTGATCAAAAGCATTGAAAGGACGGGGTGGGGGACAGTCGTTCTCTCTTGCTCCTGGCATCGGAGAGGGCAGGTGTGGCTGCTGCTGGAGGAGGATTCTCCTTGTCTCCACTGGCTCTGGTCCTGAGAAAGTCTACCATCATCGGCTCCTGAGCCCCAGAACAGCTGAGTCCATCTTCTCCTGCCCTGTTGGGCCGACTCTGTCCTGCCACCGCCGTTCCCTCGGCATTGTTTTGTGGCTCTGTGTCTCCTCCCCTGCTGGGACATCCCTGCAGCTCCAGCTACCACCTCAGAGCTTTCTGCTCTCACCCACCGGCCTGGGATTGTTCCACCATTCCAGCCTGGTGCTCCTGGGTGAGATCAGACTGCCCCGAGCTTTGTGAGAACAAAGCCCCTCGAGGTCTTGCCTGGTTCTGTTTAGTATTATTGCTGTAATTGTCATTGTTTGT
>VZUI01034227.1:0-10204 GCA_013401135.1 Cettia cetti
CCCTAACCCTGCCTGGACCCCCTGTCCTGACCCCCTAACCCTGCCTGGACCCTTCTCTGAACCCCTAACCCTGCCTGGACACTCTCCCTTTGGAGTCTCTGCCAGCCCCAGGAATCCCTGCCCCACCGGCTGAAACCAGGCCCCACATTCACAGCATCTCTTCCCTCACCCCGAGGGCTCCTCGCCGCCTTCCGACGGGGGTCCCACCCCAGCACGGGGGATCCCCACCCCAGCGCGGGGGATCCCCACCCCCGCCCCGGGGGGCTCCCAGCACCCACGCTGGGGCCCGAACAGAGCCCGGAACGCCGGAGCGCGGCCCTGGCGGCCGGGCCGGACCGCGTTGCCGCGCTCTCCCCTTGCCCCGGAAGTCGCTCTCCCGGAAGTCGCGCTGCCCTCTCGGTCTCTTTCCGCCGCCATCTTGGGCCCCGCTCCCCGCACAGTGAGTCCCGCGCCGCCATCCGCCGCCATCCACCGCCATCCGCCGCTTAGGGCGCCGCTCGCCGCTAGCGGGACGAGCGGATGGCCGGGAGGACGCGGTTGAGGCCATTGATGGAGTCGTGGCCCCGCCGGGCAGGGCAGAGGGGGCGGCCCCGCGCACCGGCGGGGGAGGGGGGGAGGCGGCCTAGGCCCGGGACCGGGATCGGGCTCTGCCTGTGCCGTGCGGCCGAATTGTCCTGGTAGATTTTCCCGGTAGTGGGAGGCGCGCGGTGTCCGAGCGGGGTGGGAAGGACGAGTTACCGGTGGTCGCCCCCGGGCTGTCCCGGAGCCCCGGCGAGCCCGGGCCTGTCGGTTTGTCCATTCCCGTAGAAATGCCCGGCGAAGCCACAGAAACCGTCCCGGCCACGGAGCAGGAGCTGCCGCAGCCGCAGGCAGAGACAGGTGAGAGCGGGGGGTGCCGCGGGGCGGTTTTGGGGGTGATTCCCGGGATCCCCTCGCCTGCCGGGATCTGCGGGAGGGTGGAACGGGGATCTCCCGGTGGGGCAGGACCCGGTTTCAGTCTCGTCACCTCCGCCGCGCAGGTTTTGGGGTGTCCGTTCCGTGGTCTCGCTGTGGCCAAAACAAACCGGGCCGGTTCTGTGGTTTCCCACCCAAAACACGCGGCTTTATCCCGCAGGGAACGTGACCGGAGTCACGGCGCTGAGGGCGCCTCGTGTCCCAAAATCCCGGGGCCGGGGCGGGCTCGGAGCCTGGCTTGGGTGGGAGTGGGAGGGAACAGCCCTGGCCGGGTCGGGGTGTTGCATTTGGGGGTCTTTCATTGAATTTTCGGGGTCCGTCCCATTGGATTTGAGGGGTTTTCCTGCTGGATTCGGCGATTCCCGTTGGATTTTTGGGTCTGCTCCATGACTGGGTGTTGTCACCCGATCTGAGAGGGCCGCTCGGGGCACGAGGCTCTTCTGTTGGATTTGGGGGTCTCCTTTTGGAGTTGGGGGTCTTCCAGTAGATTTGGTGATCTGCCCTGTTGGATTTGAGGTTCTCCTTCACTGGATTTGAGTGTCTGCCTCGTTGGATCTGGGGCTCTGTCCCTTTGGATTTGGGAGTCTCTTACTGAATTTTGGGAGTCTGCCCCGTTGGATTTGGAGGTCTCTCACTGAATTTTGGGGGTCTGCCCCTTTGGATTTGGGGGTTTCTCACTGAATTTTGGGGGTCTGCCCCGTTGGATTTGGGGGTCTCTCACTGAATTTTGGGAGTCTGCCCCGTTGGATTTGGGGGTCTCATACTGAATTTTGGGGGTCTGCCCCGTTGGATTTGGGGGGTCTTTCATTGAATTTTGGTGGTGTTTCCCTGTTGGATTTGGGCACTGTCCCACTGGGGGACCACAAGGGTTGGTGACAGAGAGGGGACACGAGGAGGGAGCTGAGTGATGGCTGCTGCTGTGACAGCTGCACTGATGATTCCCAGGGAGCTGCTGAGCTCCTTATCCCTCCCGCCGTAGCTGGAATTCCTCTTTGGGGCCCCTTCCCTGGAATGGCTCTTCTGTCCCTCTCAGCTGACAGCTCCCAAAATTCTGCTGCTCTCTGATGGTGTCATGGGATTCCTCAGGCAGCTCCTTGGATTTTCATCCTGTTCCTGCTCCCTGGAAAAACCCTGATCCAGAGGGACTCTGCCACCCAGCTGGTTTGAGCATCCCTTAAAAATCCCGTGTTTTTGGGGAATCCTTTGGGTTTGGTGATGTTTGAGAAGCGACCAAGGCAAGGTGGGGCTGTGAGGGAGAAGCAACAAGCAGGAATGATTGTGTTTATCAGGAATGTGCCAGTGCAGCTGGCAGAGGAGCAGGGAGAGCAGGCAGGGATCAAGGATTGTTCTGGAGAGGGTGGCTCTGCACAGCCTGTTCTGTGACGGGGCCAGGCTCAGCGCAGCCCTTGGCAGAGCTTGTTGCTCCTTTCAGAGGCACCAGGACATTCCCTGGAGCAGGAAGTGTCCTGGCACCCGCTGGCACTCCCGTCCTTCCCACAATTCTGTGGTTTGGGGCATTAGAAGCATCTTTCAGGACCTGGCACTCTCATCCTTCCCACAGTCTCGTGGTTTGTGGCATTAGAAGCATCTTTCAGGACCTGGCACTCTCATCCTTCCCACAGTCCCGTGGTTTGGGGCATTAGAAGCATCTTTCAGGACCTGGCACACCCATCCTTCCCACAATTCTGTGGTTTGTGGCATTAGAAGCATCTTTCAGGACCTGGCACTCTCATCCTTCCCACAGTTCCGTGGTTTGGGGCGTTCGAAGCATCTTTCAGGACCCCATTCCTAGGACAGGGCTGTCTCCCACGCAGGTGGGTGGCAGCAAGCCCAGGGCACGGCCGTGCCCCCGGTGCCAGGGTGGGACAGGGGCACAGCAGGGACGGGCTCCAGGAGCTGGGCAGCTCCCGGGGCTGTGCCCGAGGGCGGCGCCGCGGCCGGGCCGGTTCTGCTCTCCCAGCCGGCAGCACCGGTTGGACCGGCACTGCCCTCGCCAAATCCCGTGGGCTCTTCCCTCAGTGCTGCCCTTGATCTCCAGTGGGTGCTGGGAATGATTTTGGGAATGTCGGGGCTCTCTCCAGGCTCTGAGCTCTGCCTCAGCAGCTGGAAGCTGAGTGCTCTCATGGCCTAAACACTGCCCTTTGATTGCTGCTTGGCATTGGGAATTCAATTGGGAATGTCAGGGCTCCAGCACTGCCTCAGGAGCTGGAAGCTGAGCACTCTCATGGCCTAAACACTGCCCTTTGCTGCTTGGCATTGGGAATTTCCTTGGGAATGTCAGGGCTCCAGCACTGCCTCAGCAGCTGGAAGCTGAGTGCTCTCATGGCCTCTTCCATAAACACTGCCCTTTGCTGCTTGGCATTGGGAATTCAATTGGGAATGTCAGGGCCCTCTCCAGGCTCCAGCTCTGCCTCAGGAGCTGGAAGCTTAGCCCTGTCGTGGTCTGAGCAATGCCCTTGGATCACCAGCTGGGCATGGTGTTGGGAATGGCCAGGCTCTCTCCAGGCTCTCTCCAGGCTCTCTTGGACCTGGCTGGGGAGCTGGAAGCTGCTCCTGGTCAGCAGGACTTGCCTTAATAAATGTTGTTCTCCCCGTTCAGCTCCAGCTGCCCCCGTTCCTGCTCCCATCCCTGCTCCAGGTATTCGGGACCCTCCTGTAACCCCTCGTGTGCCGCATTAACCAGCGTGTGCCGTTCTGGGGGTTGCAGTTCCATTAATCCTAACAGCTTCCAGGGAAGTGGGGGGCATTGATGGGCCTGGCCCCACCACCCCCATCTCGCTGTGCCCTCAGGGCACCTGCACATGTCACCCATGGTTGGAGGGAGGGGGCTCCCAGGGCACCCCAGGAGTAATTCCACGTGCCAGTGGGTTATATTTGACTTTTCCATCCTCTTCTCAGGTGGGTCTTTGTTCCCCTGTGCTCCCAGCTGTCCTGGGGAGTCCTGCCAGACCTCTGCGGTTCAACAGAGGTTATGACAGCCCCTTTGGTAGGGCAGAGCTGGATCTCTGCATCCCTGGCCTGCTGGGGCCTCCTGATGGTTCAGGGAGTGCCTGCTGCCGTTCCAGAGCTCTCAGGAAAATCTGTTCTAGAAGGGGATGAACCTCCTGCTCCGTGCTGACCCTGGCAGGCCAGGCAGTGCCTGCTGGGCCAGAAGCCAGGCACAGAGGCCAGAGGAAGGCCAGGGCTGGCTGCCTGCCCCTCTCCTCCTCTCCCTCTCTCCCTCCCTCCTCTCATGGCTCACTCTGTTTCTCTCCTTTAGCTGTTCTTCATGCTGCTCATTCCCCACCTCTGACTCCATCTCCATCCGCCCAGGCTGTCCCAGCGCAGCCACCCAGCGCTGCCACGGCTCTGCCAGGCCCCCCTGGCCCCGTGTCCCCCCCCGTGGTGCCAGCTGCAGCCATCCCCGTGTTCTCTGTGCCCCCCCAGCCCCCTGCCCCGGCTTTGCCAGGCCCCGTCACCGCTGCCCCCCCTCCAGCTCCGCAGGCCCCGGTGGGTTTTGCAGCCCCAGGATCTCCAGGGCCTGCCCCAGTTAGCCCAGTGTCTCCAGGATTCCCAGCTCCAGTGTCACCTGGCCTGGCTGCTGCTTCTGCTGCAGTGACAGTGGCCCCTCTTTCCGCCCCAGTGAGCCCCAGTTCTCTCCCAGCTGCTCTCACCTCTCCCATGAAAGCCACTGCCACTGCTGCCTCTGTGGGAGCTGCACCTCTGGCCCCCCTCCCCACCTCTGGAGCAGCCCCAGCCCCCCTCCCCACCTCTGGAGCAGCCCCAGCCCCTTTCCCTGCCTCTGGAGCAGCCCCAGCCCCTTTCCCTGCCTCTGGAGCAGCCCCGGCCCCTTTCCCTGCCTCTGGAGCAGCCCCAGCCCCTCTCTCTGCCTCTGGAGCATCCCCTCTTCTACCTCCCCCATCCCGTCCCCTTCTGGCATCTCCCCCACCAGTGTCTCCCAGTTTGCTGCCTGCTCCCACCGTGGCAGTGTGTCCCCAGAGTCCGGGATCACCCCCAATTCCCACGGTGTCTCCTGGAATTCCTGCTTCCGCCTCTGTTCCAGCCTCTCCCCGAGCCCCAGCTCCAACTCCAGCCCTGGTCGGTGCCATCTCTCCCCCCGTCTTCCTGGCTGCCCCCAAAGCTCCCTTGTCACCCCCTATCCCTCTGCTGCCAGCTGGGATGTCCCCTGGCCATCCTGCTGCTGCCCCAGCCCCCGGTGCCCCAGTCTCACCACTGGTCCCAGTTGCTCCTTCTGTTGCCAAGGGCTGTCCCGTGGGCCCTGTCCCGGTGGTCCCAGCTGTGGGACCCCCAGCCCCTCCCTTGGTAGCCAGGACCCCTCCTGGGAGCCCAGCCCCTCAGGCAGCGCCCGTGGCTCCTGCACTGGGAGCTGCCATCACTGTCCCAGGGGTTCCAGCCAGCCCCATGTTCCCAGCAGCAGCTCCTGTGCCTGCTGTCCCCTCTGCCAGCTGCTCTGCTGTCACATCGCCCATGGCAGCTCCAGCCACCCCTCCTGTGGCCAAAACACCTCCTGCTGTCCCTGTCACACCACCCATGGTACCTCCAGCCACCCCTCCTGTGGCCAAAACACCTCCTGCTGTCCCTGTCACACCACCCATGGCAGCTCCAGCCACTCCTCCTGTGGCCAAACCAGCTCCTGGGGGCCTGGTCACTGCCCCAGCTGTCCCCTCTGTCCCTGTCACACCACCCATGGCACCCCTGGCCACTCCTCCTGTGGCCAAACCAGCTCCTGGGAGCCCGGTCACTGTCCCCTCTGTCCCTGTCACCCTGGCCGTGGCAGCTCCACCCTCTCCAGCTGCCCCTCCCTCAGCCAAAGCTGCTCCCAAGGGCTCTGTTGCTGCCTCAGCTGCTGCTCCAACTCCCCCCACTCCAGCTCCAGCCACCCCTCCTGCAGCCAAAACTGCTCCCAAGAGCCCTGATGCTGCTCCCCCATCCCCTGGCACCCCAACTCCTGCAGCTCCACCAGCTCCAGCTGCCCCCCCAGCAGCCAAAACGCCCCCAAAGAGCCCTGTCAAAGCAACCCCAGCTCCAGGCACCCCCACTGAGGACAAGGCACCCCCAAAGAGCCCTGTCAAAGCCACCCCAGCTCCAGGCACCCCCACTGAGGACAAGGCACCCCCAAAGAGCCCTGTCAAAGCCACGCCAGCTCCGGCTTCCCCTGGAGGAGCCAAAAAGTCTCCCAAGGGCAGCGCTGTCACTGCCCCGTCTGCTTCTGTGGCTCCAGCACCTTCAGCTCCAGCTGCCCCTGCTGAGGCCAAGGCACCCCCAAAGAGCCCTGTCAAAGCTGCTGAGGCCAAAGGCACCCCAGAAAGCCCCGTTACAGCCACCCCAGCTCCAGCTGCCCCTCCAGCAGCCAAAACACCCCCAAAGAGCCCTGCCAAAGCCACCCCAGCTCCAACCACCCCTGCTGAGGCCAAAACACCTCTGGCTCCTGCCCAAGTGCCTCCCAAGAGCCCTGTTACAGCCACCCCAGCTCCTAGTGCCCCCCCAGCAGCTAAAACACCCCCAAAGAGCCCTGTCAAAGCCAGCCCAGCTCCAGGGACACCTGCTGCAGCCAAAGGAGCCTCAAAAAGCCTTGCTGAGGCCAAGGCACCTCCAAAGAGCCCTGTTAAGGCCACTCCAACTGCTCCAGGTCCTGCTGCAGCCACGGGTGTTCCTGGTGCCCCTCCAAAGCCCCCAAGCCCTGCCAAAGCAGACAGCGGCCGTCCCGGCTCTGCCCCGAGCGCTCCCCCCGCCAAGAAGCAGCAGCCCCCCAGCAATAACAAAGTGGCCAAGGCGGCCACTTGCCCTCCCCAGCCCAAACCTCCCTCGAAGCTCAGCGCTGACGATGAGGAGCTGCCGCCTCTGCTCCCCCCAGAGCCACCCGTGCTGCTGGAGCTCTCTCCTCCCACGGGGGTCCCGTTCCCCCCGGCGCCGCAGCCCGGCCTCAAGAATGACAAGGGTATTTGCGGCCGCGGTTTGCCGTGTGCATGGAGTGTCACTGGCTGCCCACGGGGTACTAACCCTGCCCAGGGGTAGAGGCAGCCCAGCCCGGGGCTGCAGGGAGGGACGGGGCTGGGCACGGTCCCCGGCGGTCACTAACGCGTGTCCTCGGGCACGGAGCACGGTGTGGTTTGTGGCATGGGCACTGCGAGCTGAGCTGGCTTCACACGGAGGAGCTGCCACGGGCCTGGCCCTGCTGCGTGTGGTGTCCACGTGGTGTCCCTGTGTCCGGCTGGTGCTGTCCCCTGAAGTGTTGGGAGCTCCATGCACACCCTGACACCTGCAGAGAGCTTTGCCAGGGCTCCTGTGGGCACAGAGGCCCTTCCCAGAGCAGGAAGCGGGACTGAATCCAGGTAATGGCTGCACGGGAACATCACGGTCACCTCCAGGTGACCTCGGGCCTCCGAGGTTGGGGACACCTGGCTCGGCTTTCATAACTGGCGTGATCGGTGCTGTGGGTCACAAGTGGTGCTGGCATTGCAGTTGGTGGCCCTCTGGGCACCCCGAGAGGGTTTGGGGTTATCCCAAATCATCCCTGTAGTGAAGGCAGGGATGTGCAGCAGCCCTGAGGGCTCAGTGAGTGGGGTCTCAGCACCGTGTGTCAGCTCTGGGTGGAGGGGAGTCAAGAGGGGCTCTGTCACACTGGGCTGCTGTCACCTCAGCACCCTGGGAGTGCCACCCACCTCCTCCTCACCCTGGTGCCAGAGGCTGGAGCTGCCTCGGGATTCATTCCAAAGCCTCTGGGCACCTGTGGGGCTCTGGCACCTGGCTCCCACCACAGGTAGAGGCTGAGGACCCACTCGTACCACCCTGCTGATGGCATTTGGGGTGCAGTGAGAGCTCCTGATGGCATTCAGAGTGCAGGGAATGCTCCATGCACCACCTAACTCGGCTGACTGGTGTCTGCAGTGGGAAGCAAAGGCTGTGTCCCCTGGACCTACCTGAGGTGGGAAGAGTGAGGGGTGTGTGTCTCTGCAGGGTCTGGCACAGAGTCCGACAGCGATGAATCCGTACCAGAGCTCGAAGAGCAGGACTCCACACAGGCCACGACACAGCAGGCACAGGTAGGGCAGGTGGCAGATGCCATCTGTGGTGGATCAGAGTCCCTGCAGTGTCACCCCAGGATTGTCACCCATCCCTCTTGTTTTCCCTCCCTGCAGCTCGCGGCAGCAGCCGAAATAGATGAAGAACCCGTCAGCAAAGCAAAACAGAGCCGGAGCGAGAAGAAAGCTCGGAAGGTGAGGCTTCACCTGTCCCTGGTGAACAGCCCCAGGGCTCAGGGTCACTCTGGGGGTCTCAGCAGTCCTGGGATTGGAGTGTTCCTCCAGCTGACAGCCTGGGAGTGCTGCTCTGTGGCAGTAGATGCACGTTTCCCTGCGTATCCATGCAGCAAATGTTGGATCTGGGATGCTGCAGAGAGGAGTGGTGCTGACCTTTCCCTGGTGTTTTTCAGGCAATGTCCAAGCTGGGCCTTCGCCAGGTGACAGGAGTCACCAGAGTCACCATCCGGAAATCCAAGAACATCCTCTTTGTCATCACAAAGCCAGACGTGTACAAGAGCCCGGCGTCAGACACCTACATCGTCTTCGGCGAGGCCAAGGTGAGCCCACCCTGGAGCCAGCAGGACACCGTGCCAGGGTTCTTTGCTGTCACCCCTGCCCTGTGTGGCTCCTGCCAGGGAATGTGCTGGCACTGCCCAGGACTGGCCTCACTGCTCCTTTCCTTCCCTCCTGCAGATCGAAGACCTGTCCCAGCAGGCTCAGCTGGCAGCCGCCGAAAAGTTCAAAGTGCAAGGAGAACCCGTTTCCAACATCCAGGAAAACACACAGACCCCCACCGTGCAGGAGGAGAGCGAGGAAGAGGAGGTAACGCCTTCCCCAGCCTCCCTGTGGGGCCGTGCTTTGGGTTAATCCATGGATTCTTCTCCTTCATCCGTGTTTGTGCCATGATGGCAAAGGGACAGCACAGGGTCCTACCCTGGGGGTGTTTACAGTGCAGGCCTGTCCTCCTGGCTTCCAATCCAGACAACCCCAGCCTGTGCCAGGCCTGGAACTGGCACCAATCCTGGGCTCTGTTTCTCCTTCAGGTTGACGAAACCGGCGTGGAGGTGAAAGACATCGAGCTGGTGATGTCGCAGGCGAACGTGTCACGGGCAAAGGCCGTGCGAGCCCTCAAGAACAACAGTAACGACATTGTAAACGCGATAATGGTGAGTGTTGGGGGGGCAGCAGGTTTGAGGGGGTCCTTGGGGGGAGCTGCTAGCTCCAGGCTGGTTCCTGACTCCCTTTCTCCCCACAGGAGCTGACGATGTAGCCGCCGGAGGGAGGAGCCTTTTTTGGTGTTTCAGAGAAGAGTAAAATACAACCAAATTTAAAATTTGTACTATTTCTATCGGTTAATAAAAGTTGTGGCTTATTGTTGGTGAAACTGCTGCTCTGTGGTGATTTGCTGCCCGCCCTTCCCTGGGAGTTGTGGCTCCAGGGTGGAGCCTTCCTCCCTGGAAGATCCCGGCGCCGATACCCCGTGCTGGAACACCACCTGCCTCTTCCCTCCTTTCCTTCCTGTCCCAAAGCTGGACACGAGCCCGGGTCAGCCTCAGTCAGGGTCACCCCTTCATCACCTCAGGGTTCCCTTCAGGGGGGCTCCTCACTTCCCTGCAGCGGGCAGGAATGGGGAATGATGGATGAGGGAAGGGCTGTGGATGTGGGCTGTGGATTCCAGTAAAGCCTTTGGGACAGGTGCACTCCTTGGGGTTCAGACCTGCCTGGTGGCTGGGCCCACTGGTGGTGGGGAACTGGGCTGTATCCAGGTGGTGTCCAAGTCAGGGACAGCCCTGTGTAATGTCTTCATGATTTGGGTGGGGGGATTGAGGGCACCTTGGTTTGTGGATGACACCAGCTTGGATGGGATATTGATTTGCTGGAAGGCTGGAAGCTCTGCAGAGCCCTCTGGACAGGATGGATCCATGGGCTGAGACTAATGGGTCAACAAGACGTCACCAACCCCATGGAACACTCCAGGTTGGGGGAAGAGGGGCTGGAAAGCTGGGAAAGGCCCTGGGGGTGTGCCCAGGTGTGCCCAGGATGGCACCTGGGCTGTCCCAGCCATGGGGACAGGGATTGTCCCCCTGTGCTGGCTCTGCTGAGGCCCCTCCAGTGCTGGGTCACGGCCCCAGAGCCACTGAGGGGCTGGAGATGGGAATGGAGCTGGGGAAGGGCTGGAGCAGCAGCAGAAGGGGCTGGAGAAGCCCTGAGGGAGCTGGGAAAGGGGC